>JAVKPL010012244.1:0-56624 GCA_032173675.1 Gastrolobium villosum | reverse complement strand
TGATTTAAAAAAAAAAAAAAAAAAACTCCATTGCAGCTGTTGAAGATTCCAATTAGGGGGTGTTTGGTATGAGAAATTTTTTTAGAATAGTAGGGAAATATAATAGATAGAGAAATGATTGGAAAGATGGATAAAGTGAAATAAGTAGAAAAATGTAAAAAAAGTTGTTTGGTGGGGGAAAACTTTCTGGGAAAATTATGTAGCTTTATGAAATCAACAGTGCATTAAAATGAAATAACTGGTTTTCCGAAAATCCCACCTTCAAATTGGGTTTTTGAACAGTGAGGATATCTATGTTTCTCATAAATCCATACTTCCTGGATAGATGGGTTTTTGGAGAAAATATGTTGAAACAAACATGATGTTTCTAAAAGCCATACTTGAGAAAGACAGATATCCTCCAAAAACCCTTCCAACCAAACACCACCTTAGCATGATTTACAGATTTCAAGCACGATATCAATTTTCTATAGAGCTTCTTTCTTCACTTTGCGCCGTCACCACCCACACTTTAAACGTGTTCTTTCTTCTTTGTCTCTCATTCCAACAACCTCAGGTAAGGAACACGCCAATGTTTCTTCTTCTTCTTCTTCTTTGAAAAGCCACCTTTTGGAGGTGTCCATTGTGATACTTCGAATCACTCAAAAGTTTTGGAGGGTTTCCGTTTTGAAACCTGAACATGTGCTGGAAATATTGCTGGGTTTTCAATCTAAGTGTGTCAGGGTTGGGATTCAAGTTGAAAAGGTTAGATCTCTGTGAGATTTTCAAATGGGGGAGATGAAAAAAATATAGGTTTCAAGCATTTTTTGCAATCTTATGAGAAAAATAATGGGAAGATTCAGGAATCAAGAAGCATGGTGAAGATGGTGTCGACACAGGGAACAAAGCGAGAGAGGAGGGTTAATTTGGTTTTAAAAATGTTGAAAAATTTTCCAGCTGTTGGGAATCCGAAAATACCACCCGCCGGTAGTATTTTTTTTTGGGGAATTTCCTTCAGAATGAAATTCTAGGGAATTTGATTTCCCTGAATTTTTTTTATAATTAGTAGGGAAGGATATTGCAAGAACCAAATTATGTTATTATCATATTACTACCAATCAATCTCATCATTATATCGCTTATATTGATCCAACGGTTATATTTATTTCCATCTTTGTATGGTCATGATTTCCCAAATTTAATATTTTATATTTATTTCCACCTTTGTATGGTTATGATTTCTCATATTTAATGCTTTCACTTTAAATTTGGGGAATCATAATAATACAAAGATGAAAATAGATATAATCGTTGGATTAACATAAGCGATCTAACGGTGAGATTGATTGGTAGTGACATAACTTGGTTGTTACAATATCTTTCGCTGAGTTCTTATACCAAATATGGATAAATAGGATTTCTAATGTAGTTTTTCAGGAACTTAAAATTTGTCATTAATTGTACCGGCCCCCTAAAAGGAAAAATAGAAAAAAAATTAAATATGTCTAAATAAAAAAAATAGAATAAAGAAAAAAAAATAAGTTCAAATATGTTAAAACTCACAACAGTGACAAAAAAAGACTAAAATTAAAAAAAATTAGTCCAGATGAAAAATAATAATACTGAATATAAAAAATAGAAGAAAAAATTAAGATAAAAAATAAATGAAACAAAAAGAAATCACAATTATGAGTTTTCAATGTATTTGGCTTTACTTTTCTTTTCTTTTTTCCTCTTTTGTTCTTGATCTATTTTATTCTTCTTCTATTTTTGACAAACCTATTTTATTCTTTTTTATTTAGATATGTTTGGTCTTTTTTCTATTTTTTTTCACTCTTTGGGCTATTTTATTCTATTTTTCTTTTTTCTAGCCTTGTGCCATCCCATCCATCTACTAAATATTTTCGTAAAATAAATAAAAAAGAGAGAATAAAATAGAGGTATAAAAAAAGACCAAACATATCTAAATAAAAAGAATAAAATTGGATTACCAAAAAAGAGAGAATAAAATTGATCAAGGATAAAAAATAAAAATAAAACCAAATATAGTGAAAATTCATATTCTGATTTCTTTTCATTCTATTTTTTTAATTTTTTTTATCGAAATTTTTTCTTTTATTTTTTTGTATTCAGTATATAAATTTTTATTTTTACTATTTTTTTATTTTTTATTTTAGTTTTTTCTGTCACTATTATAATTTTTAACGTATTTGGTCTTATTTTCTCTTCTATTTTTTTGTTCTTATTCTATTTTTTTGTTTAAACACATTTGATCTTTTTTTTCTTTTAATCTTTTGTTAATTATTTTAATTTTTCATAATATTTGGTCTTATTTTTATTTTTTATCACTTTATTTTCTTCATCTAAAACGGATAAAGTAAATATATTTAATTAGATTTCTAATAATATTAAGGAGGGGTTGAATAAAAAAATCATAATGAATTAAATAATAAACAATATATATAAAAACATAAGTGATTCAAATTTAAACCATTCGTTTGGATGATTTTCTTTCTACAAAAGATACTTTTTTATAGAAAAAATCACTTCTGATTTTAAATTCGTTTGGATTTTTGCTTTTTTAAAAAAGTAGAAATCACAAAAAAAGTCAAAAACATATTTTTTTTTGGTAAAAAAAAAACAAAAAAACAAAAAAATATTATTTTAATAAGCTACAGATTTTAGCTTCTAAAAAAAAAGGTCAAAAACATATTATTTTAATAAGCTAAAGATTTTAGCTTCTAAAAAAAAAATTAAAAGTTAAATATTTTTTTAAAAAATTAAATGTTTTTATAAAAATACAAATAACTTTAACTTTTATAAAAAACACTTTTAAAATAAAAAGAGATAAAATTTACTTTTTCTATAATTCCAAACAAACGGGCTAGCTATAAGATAGGATGAGTTTCGAACTTTTTCCATTTATGATTAGCCATTACATTACAACCTTTGAACCATAAAATCCATGACATAAATCTTGTCATATTGCGTATCAGTTTGTTCAAAGGCATAATGATGGAACCATATAAAGGTAAATAGTGACCTTTTGTCCCTCCATTTGAACAGCCTAGGGTATAGACAAAGGCACTAATCCCCCAAACAGTAAGGGACACTGTTACCTTTTATGTACAATTATTGTGCACAACTGCATATGCAAAGTGGACCAATGATGGGAAGGCCTTTAGCTGAAGGAGTCCCCCACCCCTTCCTAATCAAAACCATAATCTATCAAGGGTTTTATGTTTATTATGTTTTCCTACACACATATTAAAGAGGTGAGATCCATATATTTTTCTTTCTCTTTCATTATTCCATTTTCTCTCTCTCTCTTTTAATGTAAGAGTTGGAAACAACACTTAAATTATATAACATAACATTAATAAAATCCATTTATCAATCCCAAAAAATATGGTTCTTTGTCTAACTTTTGTTGTTATCATCTGGCCACCTGATGATGACTTGCCAAATAATTGTTCATGATTGTCCTTACTTGTGTCCTCATCGATCCTCACCTATATATGTTTGGTCATTTAAATCATATGACCACTCATGTCATTGGCGTTTATATTTACATATTTTGTCTTTTTGTTTCCCCATTTCAATGATCGAAATGGATGAAAATTACAGGAAAAAACATAAGATAATTATCACTTGTTAGAGAATCCTTTTTTTTTTTTTTGGTGGGCGTGTAGGGAATCCTTTATTAGTTGAGAACAAATCACCATTCACATTCCAAATTTAAAGAATAAATTGTTGTCATTTATATGTCATATTATTCAATAAATTTAATAATATATATGTTGTAAAATTCATTAAATAATATGATAATATACAAGTAAAGGATAATATAATTTTTTTTACACTAACATGAATAGAAATTAAACTATTTATGGAATGACATCAGAGACTCATTGGTTCATTTCAAATGCATAGTTGAAAAATAAAATCTACACTCTTTTAAAACTCACTAAAAACATGCTGGAATAATGTTATTTTTTTACCAAGTTCATACATTTTACCTTAAACCTATTACTGTCTGAGAAAAAAAGAAGAGAAGATGACATGAAGTTAAAGCAGTTTGATATGTTTTTCTAAAAGTTATAAGTGTACCAAATATGTGTGTGAATTTAACTGGAAAAATAATATTACTGAACATCTTGTTAGAGTGAAACCAACCCGAATAGAGAAGTAATGAAGAAGACTCAAAAAAAAAAAAAGAGACATGTGTAAAATGTAATTATAAATAAGATATTAATAAAAAATGGCGATGCGTCTTATTACGTACAAGTTAATGATATTAAGCACCTGTTTATCTTTCTAAGACATACAAAGGCTGCATATTATTGGATAGTTGAACATTTATTATATCAATGACTCAGACAAAAAAATTATTTTTCGAAAAAATTATATGGTAAAAATCAGTGCTTATATTAGTAATCATTTATAACATATATATGAATGTGGTGCACATGTGATGATGAGTAAAAATTAATCATGTCTAAGATTTTTGTGAAAAGTCAAAGTGAAAAAGGTCAAGTAAATGATGGCAAAAGTTGGCTTACTTAATCGATCTTTTAATATTAATTATATGATTTATTTAGTGGACATTTTAAGGTTGCTGATCTACTAAAGGCCCAACCAGTTAAAGGCACAAGGAGCCCAACAATGATGACTTCCAAGGTAAGAAAACACGCGGCATAGCATGATAATCTTGTCAACACTCTTAACACACGACATCAGCTGATTAATTCATTGTGGCTACAAGATATGAGCAGTTGAGGATTCTACAACCTCTTTAATAGTTAAGGCACAAGCACATACATACAGCTACATCTACGGAATATAGCCTAACATTAAGCATTTTGTACACGGGATCACTTGTAAAGGTCGTTTCTTCCCACAAACAATAATGAATACTGCTACACTAAGGCGGCATAACCAGGACGTTCAACATGACATAAATAGCTAGATCGCATTAAGTCTAGGTATGATCATCTTTTCATTCAGACTTAACTACGTAGGTTTTTACTGACTTGATCATCGGGGTGTTTTGCAGGTACCTCTCCCCAGTCATTCCAATCAATATTACAAATCATAGGGGCATTCCCCATCTCACAGGGCATCGTGCTATCCAGCCAAACACCCATAGGAGCTCCATCTCGCACACCTAGCCCCAATGAAATCCCATATACCTAATAGACCAAAACTCAACCGTGTATAATCCAGCTTAATAATTATTGGAATTTAGATGCCTTACTATTGATGTTGTAATGTCAAATATATGACCTGAGTTTGAATTTATAGTATTTGTTGTTAGCCAATGACACACCTAAAATTGACTTAGAAAAATGTGTGCATAGTTTTTTAAGCTTTATTTTTGATAATATTAAAATTTTATATTTATATTTTAATTATTTTCTTATTTTTGCATATTTAATGCTGATTAGATTGTAATAAATTATTCTTTAAAAAAAAAAGATTGAAATAAATTATTTTTTCTTTTATTTTTTTAGGCATATTTAATTTTGGTTGGTTTATAATTATGGATAGGATATTGTAACACACAAATAATGTTACGCACAATGTTACGACCACATCTTAACCGTTGATTTTCGCCAATCAACGGTTATCATTTTTCAAATTAAACTCATTAATTAATTATTAATTCGTAATAAATGATAACCGTTGATTGGCGGAAATCAACGATTAAGATGTGGTCGTAACATTGTGCGTAACATTATTTGTGTGTCACAATATCCTATCCCTTATAATTAACCTATAAAAGATTATTTAAACTTCTATCGCTATTTGTTGAATGTAACATCCTGAGCGTTGACGAGGGCGGGGAGTGATCGCCGGTACGAAAAGGCATGGACAAGGAGCGGCTCCTGACAGGCTTCTAGCGTGCGGGGTTACATGCATGGATGAATCGAATCGACACCCGAAAGAGATGGATTCCAAAGACTGTACAGATGTGAGACTGCACAGTTTGGAATAGCTTATAAGAATTAATTGGTACTACCTATACTAACAAGATGCATTTTTTTCGGTAGCCTGGAACGGAAGAACTCCATAGTTAAGCGTGCTTGACTTGGAGCAATTCTGGGATGGGTGACCTCCTGGGAAGTTTTCCCAGGAAGTGTGCGAGTGAGGAAAAAACACACTGAAAAGTTTCGTATTAGTATGTGAGGATAGTCGTTGATTCTTGAAGCGGCCAGACATTACATTGAATTTCTAAGTATTAATTATTTTTTCGAGAACTAGTGTTTATATATATCTCAGTTCGTCTGTTTAACTTATTTTCTCTGTATTTTGACATTAGATAATTTATATATAATTACAAAAAAAATTTCTAAGATTTATAGTTTGTTTTAGTTCGGAAATGTAGAGAACGTCTCATTATCTTAAATTTTTTATAGAAAAAAAAAGGTTAAGCTGACCCATAACAAACATAAAAGAAAAAATAATAATCCCGTGTACAATCCACGATAAAAATAAAAGAATATTGATATGCTTAGGTAATAAAATTACTAGATGATATTATTAATCAGTGAGAGATTGCATCATTTATAGGTATTGCTTTAATGCTTGGTTTGCTAAGTAAAAATATAAAGAAATTCTTGAATGAATTTTGCATGAACAAGGTCTACGCTAGAACATATCATTTTAGTACATACTAAATAGATTTTTCATTCCACCAACCTTGTTCCCCCACCTGTCCCATCCTATTTTGTTTCGGCCATTTGTCAGTCCAAAAATAAAAAGTTAAAGTACGGAAGGGTACATGAGTAATAATACGATTTGAGATTTTCAATTGTAGATTTAAAAAAGTAAACTGCATGCAATCAGGTAGCTTAGCGAAATATTTTATATGATTCCCGGATCATTGAATTTTTTGTGTTTCTTTTTATAACATTAATTTTTTCTTTTCCTATTTTATTCCTGTTATTTTTTCTTTTTTTTCCAATTTTACCTCCTATTTATACTAATAGACCACCTAAATAATGGTGGTCCCGACTCATATTAAATAATCTCGCAGCTTAGGTCTTTCCCATCGTAAGCGGGGAGTTAGGGGAGGTGAGCATGAGCGGCCGCCCTTCCTCCCCACTAAAAAAATGAAAGAATTTTTTTTTAATGCGATTGAAGGTTAGATGTGATACTCTTATTATTGTTAAATGTGTTTCTTCTGAAAGTTATGATTTGAGATTCAAGTTGAAATTTACCTTTACTTCACCTAATATGTGTGTGTGTGTGTTATGTGTACACTTTTCTGCATTTTCCTTTATTATGTTTTGGTTAATGAAAGCTTTGACTTTTGCTTTGCTCTCTTTTCATTTGTATGTCTGTGTTTCTTTTGTATAATGGTTTCGTCCAGAGAAAAATGAGTTTGTTCTAACTTAAAAGATACATTTTTTGTGGCAACTTGGTTGCAATCTTTTTATTTTATTTTTTCTATATAAAAAAAATTATAGTTAAAAGTATTGTTTTAGTTAATGTTAACGTTGAATGAATGCACTTTTTTTAACTATTGTTTTAAACTACTTTTTATGTCTATTGGATCCGACCAATAGTATATTTTCAGTCTTAAAATGTTACTAAATAATATTTTGGTAAAAAATTACTTAAATGAATTCGTATGAGGTTAATTGGTAAAGAAAATATTGATATTTTGTAGGACAAAAATTTAATTTTCGTGCCCCCTCCCCTCTATTGTAACAATGTTATTAAATTTGAATCGGTGGAAATAATAAATTAATTGATCACAGGTTCAATCACTAAGTGATTAAACTAAATTTATATAATAATGTAGTTTGTTTTATACAGTGTTCAGCTAATTACGTGACTAATTTTATGTGTGTAAAGCTACATGACTGACATGCAAAGACACATCATATATTAACTTAATATATCATTAAAAAAGCGAATCCATGTAAAGCGCAATACACATTAAAAAGTAGGATAAAGTAGCACACAGAGTTGAAGTTTTGGACAGTAGCTAGGAAAACTACAGGGAGAATTTAAATGCGAGATTGTGTCTCAACCTCTTATAAAAAGCAAAGTAGCAGAATAGAATCTATTTGTTGATTAGGTTAAGGATTGTGGTTTGGATGATAGCAACCACGTGGTGAAGTTTGGCAGTGTAGCTTCGTCTGCTCTGTAGTACTTTTGTGTGAATTCAAGCAAATCCGACCATGTAAAATCTGGATACTGTTTCGTCCCGTCCCTTCGAACAATATCCTCTGGTGGTTTCACCACCTTGTTTTCTTTGGGGCATAGAAAAAATGCCAAAGACCTTCTCTCCTTGTACTCGTTAACCACTGCCCTATGGAGGCAACTCTTGTATCTCCCATTTGATAATGCCTGCACAACCGACAAAAATAAGTTTAGTTTCATGCACACCCTTAAACGATTCCTTGTCTAAGAAGATACATACAAAATTCAAATTATTCACCGCAGTAAATAAAGTACATATATACATGCACGCCAATTAACTGATTTCCATTCTTCCTAGTTTTATCCCCTTGTTATATATGTAAGCCGGCATCTTTGTGTAGCTTTTCTAAGTATGACATTATGTAGTTCTTTTATTTAAATTAAATACCAATAAGGCTCTCATTTTATTTCTTAATTTAGAAATTTGTTGTAAATAATAAAAGATAGAAACGATAAACGTTGCTTACTGGTTCTTTCTATCCCTTATTTTTAAGGACCAATAGAAGGGAGGGGTATGGTACTACTGAGGCCTCAAGGCTATGTATGATATTTGAGAGTTGATCTTCTCATGTAAAAAAGTGGTCATGTTATTTAATCATAATCACTCATTTAACAATTATATATATACTTTTCTCTCTCTTATCTCATCATCAATGAATGGTTGTGATCAAATAACATGACCACTAATGTAGAATAAAATGATGAGTTCGAGGTCATTGTTGGAAATTATAATCATGAGAATAAGAAAAATAGCTATTCATAGCTATTATAATGTAGAACCAAGCTAATAACCACAAGATTCAAGACGATGCTATGAATTTAGACAAAGACAGAACACATCTTCGGTATAACGCGAGCTGGTACATCCTTAATAAAAAGAAAAAAAATAAAGATATAAAAGAAAATAACTACAAAGGAAAAGATAGTATAAATATGTTATTTTGTATATTTAGTAGAGGATGTACCGAGTGGTTGGTACAGCCGCATACTGAAAATATTTTCACAAAAGGAGAATTTTAAGATAGATATATATATATATATATATATATATATATATATATATATATATATATATATATATATATATAGGGTCAGAATACTTTAATATCAGTGTCAAATTTAAAGTTTGACACTCATATGAGAACCGTTAGATTAAAAAAGATCAGCGACTCTGATTTTTTTTATCTAACAGCTCAGATGAGATGTCAAATTTTTTTCCTTTTAACACTGGTGGCAAAGGATCCTGCCCATATATATATATATATATATATATATATATATATATATATATATATATATATATATATATATATGGGCTCAGTGAGTGTACAATGACTGGATGTAAAAATCGGTCCAATGCACTTTGTTCTTCCGCGAGAATACAGTTATAGTAAAATTATAACTGTGTTCTCCCGGGAAAACACCTGGAGAACACCATTGTAATATTTTTACACTATGTTCTCGTAGGAGAACATAGTTAAAGTTCCGTCACTGGACAGTCCTGTGACTGAATTTTTGATTTTTCATATATATATATATATATATATATGAAATATTGGGTGTCCAGACACTGAATATAAGATTTTGCCTTAAAAGGTTAATGTTGCCGTAGAAAGAGAAAAAAAGTACAACTTTAATATTAAACTATACTTCAGAAAATATATAGTTAAAATGTTAATGTTGCCGTAAAAAGTGAAAAAAAAGGTACAACTTTAATATTATACTATGTATTCCCCAGAATACATAGTTATAATGCAATAACTGAACAAAATCTTATATTAAATGACTGGACACCAAATAACATATAATATATATGGTTTTACACCTCTAATTGTAGAGGTTGAGATTTTGTAGTAGAGACATTCACCAGTGAGACTCACATCTTTTTTAAAATAAAAAAAATTAAGGCACACAGTTGGAGTCTATGGCAGGATATTATATTTCTGCGGTGATAACAAAAGTATAAATTTCATATATATATGGGTCAGGATCATTTTATACCAGTGTAAGTTACACTCTCAATTTTGTTTGTTGATACCACTTTTATCTAAGGGATCTAATTTTTTAGTAATGTGAGCCATTGGATACAGGTGGATCAATGGTCAAGATCGAGCGTAAGACTTCTAACTCTTACACCGGTATAAGAATATCCTACCCCTATATATATATATATATATAAGAGGGATCCATTTATAATTTTTTTTATAAATTACATTAAGTATGACCGGTCATTCTTAGTATAATTTGTAAAAATTTATAAACAAAAAATTTGTAAATATAATCTTTATATATATATATATATATATATATATATATATATATATATATATATATATATATATATATATATATATATATATATATATATATATATATATATATATATATATATACACGATCATTATAAAAATGGTCGTTTTATCAACGAATGAAAGAAAGTGAAGAAGAACATTTTAATATTCAAAAAAGGAAATGAAGTCAATTTTTGGTAGCATCTTGATACCAGTACAAATAATCATGAGTGACGACAAAAAATCATTTACCAACTTTGCTGAGAGTGATAGAGGTCAAATTGACTTTGGAGACGATAAAAAGGTGCAAATTGAAGATTATTTCCATATATATCTTACTGATCTTGACTGGTGATCAGTGTTTTCCGATATATATGAATAATTTGGAAATTATTAATTTACAAAAATGTCATTTCAACATTATATATTTACTATAATTTAAAAAAAAAAAAAAAGAATCAAAGCAACCTCACTTTTCACCTTTTCCACTTTCTCCATTTTAGCCAAAAACACATAAATGTAAAGATGAACATAAGATTTTAGGTGTAGGCCTTAACATATGCCGTCCATTAATGATGCTTAATTATAGGCAACTTGGCTCCTTAGATCTTCCCTTTCTTGTCTGCTATCTAGAGATAAATTAACAGTTTTGACTCAATCACCGGATTTGTCACGTTCTAACAAATACTAAGGTCATGTGCCTTCTCATTGAGAAAGAATTTTTATTTTTTTAATACTCTTGAAGTATTACACCCAATTATTGGTATCTAATTTAAATTATTATATAACGTTTTAAATTTAATCCATCAACAGAATATAACTTTAACAAACAATGTAAATTATACAAGATCGATTATTAGAAACAGTTATATGTATGGATATTGAGGGCCTACCGTGAAGGTATCTCCAATGTTAACTACAAGGGTGTCAGGACGAGGTTTAACCGTCTGCCATTTGTTGTCTGAAAATACATCAAGCCCTCCAACTTGATCTTGGTGAAGTATGGTTATAGACGTTGGGTCACAATGTGGTCCTGTTCCGAGTGCAAGTCTTGGTTGTTTGCAAGATGGGTAATAGTTGCATCTCATGATTGAGCAACCATCTTCAAACAAGTCCCTGAAATGCATTCTATCCACGCCTAAGCTTATTGCTAATAGCTCCGTCAGCTTCACCCCCAACTGCTTCATAGCTTTACAGTACTTCTGGAATGTTACTCTATGCATGGAATTCACAATATATTAATAACAAAGTGTAATAGTATATAGTTAATGATGATCACGATCGAGTTGTCTTTCAATTCCATGAAAAGGCAAACAAAAAAAAAACAATCACTCCCCGCTAGACCCGACTAGCGAGTGTGGGGTGGAGTAAATCCTTGTACGCAGTCTTACCCTTGCATAATTGCAAAGAGACTGTTTCCTGGATTTGAACCCATGACCTTTCAATCATGAAAGAACAGTTTTATCACTGCTCTGGTTCGCCTCCTATAATTCTAGGAAAAGGCAAGCCAAAAATAAAATAAAATAAACATGTTATAATTAAAAAAATTCACATTATTAATTGATTGTCTTACCCAGCTTGTTCAAACTCTTCTCCTAAGGTGGAGTTAAAGTAGTTTGTGACAACAGGCACTAAGGTGTTGTCATGGTATGGGAAAGAGAGGGTTTCCTTCCACGGGAGTTTGGAGGAGAATCGATCAGCATGAGCACCAGAATAGCCCCACATGGAACCGGGTGTTTTAGAAATGCTTAATTTCTTGTGAATTGGGAGTTTGAAAAAAGTGTCCATTTGATTATATGCATCGGTAATGAGGTGTGGATCAACACCGTGGTTGATCACTTGGAAGAAACCATGGTTCAAGCAAGCTCCAGTTATGAGCTTAGCTGCATGTTGTGTGTTCTCATCGTTCCCTTTGAGAAACCCATCAAGATCCACCAATGGTGCTTGGAGCTCTTCATGGGCGTCCACTAGGTACTCCTTTGGCCAAATGAAATTTGAGGGCACTTCGGGATGCCCTTGAAGTTCAGACAACAAGAGATATGAATCCATCTCACCTTAATTATTTAGTTTCAATCGATCGAGGACAGAACTCAAACAAAATCAATTCTTTTATTTATTTTTTTAAAAAAATCTTTCGCTTAACACAAATAAACTTGGTATTTTGATTGTGTTACTATTATATTCAAAAGAAGCCTTTAAATAGGCAAACCAATACAAAGGCTAAATTTTTTTTTTCTCGTACTCTCACTTCAGTCTTACAACACAGAATCTCTAAATAATTTTAGAGATCCTAACAATCTCCAATATCTAAACTCCTAATTACAAACAGAATCTCTAAGATCCTAACAATCTCCAATATCTAAACTCCTAAACAAATATTATCTATAATTACAAACAGAATCTCTAAGATCCTAACAATCTCCAATATCTAAACTCCTAATATCTAAACCAATTAACAATCTCCAATACTCCCCCTCAAGTTGGAGCATGTAAGGATGAAATGCCCAACTTGGGAAGAAATCCAAGGAACGTGCGCTGTCCTAAGGCTTTGGTGAACAGATCTGCAAGCTGGGCAGAGGAACGAACATGAGCAGTAACTATGGTATTTGCCATGATATGGTCACGCACAAAATGACAATCCAATTCAATATGTTTCGTTCTTTCATGGAAAACTGGGTTTGCAGCTATATGTAAAGCTGCCTGATTATCACAAAATAATTCCATAGGAGTCGAGTGAGAGACACCAAGGGCGGCAAGGAAGGATTTAAGCCAAACTAGTTCTGCGGTAGCGGCTGCCATTGATCTGTACTCCGCTTCGGCTGATGAACGAGAGACAGTTACTTGTTTCTTCGTTTTCCAAGAGATTGGTGAACTTCCCAACATAATAAAGAAGCCGGTAAGAGATCTTCGAGTGAGGGGACACGACGCCCAGTCTGAGTCGCAGTATGCATGGATTTTAAGATCACAATCTGAGCGCAAAAGGAGGCCCTGTCCAGGATTTAGTTTAACGTACCTGAGGACCCGTATGACTGCTTCGAAGTGTGCTTGTTTAGGATGCTGCATAAATTGGGAGAGGATATGAACCACATAGCTCAAGTCTGGCCTTGTAATGGTAAGGTAAATTAACTTCCCAATCAGTCTCCTATATCGTTCAGGGTTCTCACATGCTGGCCCTTCCTCCAAAGCCAGGCGATGATTTTGCTCGATAGGAGAATGTGATGGTTTGCATCCACTAAGACCTGCCTCAGAAAGAATGTCTAAAGCATACTTTCGCTGACATAAGAACAAGCCCTTCTTGCTACGGGCAATTTCGATACCCAAGAAGTATTTCAAGTGTCCCAGATCTTTGATTTTGAAGCACCGATTGAGGTAGGCTTTCACGTCACTGCATGCTTGTGTGTCATTCCCTGCCAAGATGATATCATCTACGTACACTAAAAGGGCCAAGAAAGTGGCTCCTCTTTGAAGTGTAAACAGTGTGTAGTCCGCTCTTGATTGGACAAAACCATACGTTGTCAAGGATGTGCTCAGTTTGGAGAACCAGTTTCGCGGAGATTGTTTCAAGCCGTAGAGAGATTTGTCAAGACGACATACCTTATTGTTTGAACCATTGCTGAAACCTGGTGGAAATCGCATGTAAACTTCTTCGCTTAGATCGCCATTCAGGAAAGCGTTGTGCACATCAAGTTGGTGTAAGTCCCAGTTTTTAGCAGCTGCTACTGACAGCAGCGTCCGAACACTCACCATCTTCGCAACGGGTGCATACGTCTCGCTGTAGTCTTCTCCAGCAATTTGATGGTTTCCGGCGATCACTAGTCGTGCCTTATAGCGTTCCACAGTTCCATCAGATTTATATTTAATTTTGTAGACCCATTTGCTTGGAAGAGCATGTTTTCCTGGAGGTAATTCAGAGATGTGCCAAGTGCCATTATCCTCCAATGCATTAATTTCTAATCTCATGGCCTCCACCCATCGTGAGTCATTCATGGCTTCGCGAAAGTTTTTAGGTTCTTGACCTGCATCGATGGCTGCAACAAAAGCTCGATGTTGCGCAGAAAAATTATTCAAACTAACATAATTACTCATTGGATACTGAATACCTGAGGCGAGATTGGTGTGGACGGTGGGAGGTGAATGTGTTTCAGCCATATGACACGCGTAGTCCTGCAGGTAGGAGGGCGGCTTTCGTGCACGTGGTTGACGTTGAGGAGAGGAGTGCTGCACTACATGTTCCGTTGTAATCGGACGATCTTCTAATGGAGGCTGGAAAGCTGTTATATCAGGACTTTTTTCCAAACGAGAGTCACTCCCCCTTTCCTCCGAAACTGGTTCCTCAAGAATTGGAAGTTCAGAAGGTTGTTCTCTCACCATAGTCTCCTTGTCGATTGCGGGTTGTGCTGGAGGTGAGTTAGGCACAGGCTCATCTCTTGGTTTGGCTTGAAATGGGAATATATTTTCTTGAAAGGTAACATCCCTTGATACAAATCGTTCTTGTGTTTCCAAATCCAGCAATCTCCAACCTTTTTGTCCAGTGGGATACCCAATGAAGGCACAACGTCGTGACCGTGAGGCAAATTTGTCATGAGGTTTGGGTCGGGTGTTAGCATAGCACAAGCATCCAAATGTGCGCAAGGTACTGTAATCTGGTGCTTCTCCATTTAGTACTTCATGAGGTGACTTTCCTTGAAGGATTTTTGTGGGTGTTCTGTTGATCAAATGCGCTGCAGTGAGGACGCTTTCTTCCCAGAATTCAACTGGCATACCTGCATGAAAGACCAATGCTCTTGCCACATTAAGTATATGTCTATGTCTCCTTTCTACCCTACCATTCTGCTGTGGTGTATAGACACACGTGGTTTGCTGCAAAATTCCTTTCTCACTAAGGAGCCTCATTATTTTATTGGATTTGAATTCCGTCCCATTATCAGAACGTATTGTTTTCACACTCTTACCAAATTGATTAGTTACCATAGCCAGGAATTTACTTACTCGATCGTAAGTTTCACTTTTGTCTGCCATCATATATACCCACAAACTCCTACTAAAATCATCCACAATAGTTAAAAAATAATGAGCACCCGAGAAAGAAGAAGTCTTGTAAGGTCCCCAAGTATCACAATGCACTAAATGAAAACAATCCTTACTTCGGGAATAGCTTAAAGGAAACACAGATCGAGTTTGCTTGGCACGTTGACAAACTTCACATGCCTTATTAATTACATCTTTATTCAAAACAAAATTAAATTCTGGAATCAAAGATAATGCTTGATATGACGGGTGTCCTAGCCTGTTATGCCACAACTCCACAGATTTTCCTGCTCGAACTGTTGAAGCTGAAGCACGCGTGGACTGAAACACATATACTCCATCACTAAGTTCACCCAAACCAATCTCCCTCTTCAGCATTAGGTCCTGCAAAGAACAACTTTTATCAGTAAACGTCACTATATTTCTGTTGTGTTTCAACAATTGCGAGACGGAAATCAGGTTACATCTCAATTGAGGCACATATAACACATTTTCCAGATCTAATTGTCCATCAAGTACAACAGTTCCTTCCTTTTTTGCACACGTGACAGATCCGTTTGGCAAGGTTACACACAAAGGTTGAATATTTGTGATTTTTTGTAAAAGGTTTAAGGACCCTGTCATGTGACGAGAGGCTCCACTGTCCACAAGCCATTGGATATGAGTATTCTTACCAGAGAGTTTTTCACTTGATGACCGTGGTTGATCGATCAGTGCCATCAACTTGTTGACAATTTCTGGTGTCAGCATCGAGTTTGTAGTGACCTGCTGCGGGGTGTCAGATGGCTGAGACATCACACGTTGGTTGTTATCCCAAGTCACCGCTGCATGCGCATGCTCCTGCATATAACGTCCCCCCGAACGTCCTCTTCCTCGCCCTCGTCCACCGGTTCTATTTGGTGGGAATCCAATGATATTCCAGCACTTGGAAGGATCGTGGTTAGTTTTTCCACAGTGAGGACATGGGAACCGTTCAGTCTGTTTCTCAAATGGCACACGTTGTCGTTCAGTCTGTTTCTCAAAGGGCACACGTTGCACTGTTTTCTCCATCTTCTCCTTGGATTCAACACGCGATGCATAGCCCACCACGTTCGCTCTTTCTTCTTGATTACGCGCTATGTTACGGTGAGTTTCTTCTTGCGTAACCGTGGCATACACTTTGTTCACAGAAGGCAGGGGCGAGCTATTCAATATTTGTGACCGTAAGTTGCCAAATATGGTTTCGTCCAAACCCATAAGAAATTGGTAGACTCGGTCATGTTCCCTCTCTTCTTCAGTCTCCTTCGCGTATGCACATTTATCTCCACATGCACACGCCTTGCGAGCTTTGCTCCCTTCAAGCTCGTCCCATATTCCTCGCAGCTTTGTGTAGTATTCTCCCACACTGCTGCCAAGTTGTTTTATATTAGCCAAACTCGTTTTGAGCTGGTACTGACGGGAGAAATTTTCCACAGCATACCTTTCTTTTAGGTCGTCCCAAAGATCCTTCACCTCATCAAAGCATTTGATGAATGGTTGGAGCTTTGGGTCAATGGTGTTGTGTATCCAGCCATTGATCATCGAGTTACACATCTCCCAAGCTCGCCATTCTTCTGCGTCTTCCTCGTCTGGTTTCTTCACGACTCCGGTTATGAATCCCAACTTATTTTTGGCCTTAAGTGCGTTTTTCATGAGCTTAGCCCAATTTTCGTAGTTGGCCTCTCCGCGCAGCAATACAGTTGTAAGCAAAATGCCTGGGCTATCTGAGTTTGCCAGGTGATACGGGGACGCCGGGTCCGACGGCTTCAACTTGCTGGCTCCTTCTCTGGCCATACTCGTAGGGCTAGCTTTCACACTTGTCTACACAAACTTTGCGGAAAACGTGGTTTATCAGGAAGGCTCTGATACCAAAATAAACTTGGTATTTTGATTGTGTTACTATTATATTCAAAAGAAGCCTTTAAATAGGCAAACCAATACAAAGGCTACGTACTCTTACAAACAGAATCTCTAAGATCCTAACAATCTCCAATATCTAAACTCCTAATTACAAACAGAATCTCTAAGATCCTAACAATCTCCAATATCTAAACTCCTAAACAAATATTATCTATAATTACAAACAGAATCTCTAAGATCCTAACAATCTCCAATATCTAAACTCCTAATATCTAAACCAATTAACAATCTCCAATAAAAGAGTGGTGGAGAGTGAATGAGAGAGACAAGTGTTTCTCATTTTGTGCCCGGGAATAAAAAACAGAAATTTTTTCATTCTTTTTTCTGTTCTCTAGCACAAAAATTGAATTGGTTAATTCTCGTGAGCAAAAGATAAATCGATTTTGTTAAACACGGTTTCTATCAATTTCTGTTCCCGAGAATAAAAATTGACAAAAAACTGATTCTGGGAAGGTTGTCATGCACACTCTTAGTTACGTGACAATAAACTCAAAGAAATCTAAAATCATTCAAATATTCAAAAATGTTTTCTTCCAATGAGTTAAGCTATTGAAAAAGTTAATTAAACCTCCTATGCAATATTCAAGGAATTGAAATATTTGATTAAAATATTTTCTCCATAACATTTTCTTGGATTAGGTCAATGTTCCTCCTTTAATGCTGATGGCTTGGAGTCAGACACCGCATATCATGTGTAAGGCTCGATGTCTGATGGTTTTCAACCACTTTAATAAATGCTCATTCACATCCTCATTAACGAAGACCGAAAAAGGGGAAGTGTTTTCCCCACACCTATATAAGGTCAAGAAAATTGTTTGAGAAAAGATTTTTGATGTTCAATCCTCTGTAGAGAAGTTATATATTGAGAGACCTCTTTGGAGATGTTTGAGAGAAAAACCACCATTGTTGGTGAAGATTTAAGAGTACCACCATTGTATGTGAGGTTTGAGAGTTCCTCTAGTGAGACTAGAGAAGTTGAATTTTTTGTAACCTGCTACTTTCATCGTGGAAGTTTAATCTGGAATAGTGTCCCACGATTTCTATTTCTCCGCATTGGAGGAGGTTTTCCACCTTAAAATCATTGTATCATCTCTGTTTCCTATATTTTTTCTCTACTTCTATGTTTTTTGCATTTCTGAGATTGAAGAAGACAAAGTAAGTTTGATATGTTGGTCGACCGGTAAGAAAACGTTTGATGATCGGTTTTGACTGAGTGTGCCGACTAGCTGCGATAGTGTTAGCCGATCGACGACACTACTTCTATGCGAATTGACTGTTTGAGGGATCGTGTCCTAACAGTGGTATCATAGCCCGAGTTCGAAGGGTAAAGAGATGGAGACAAACAACAGTATTTCTCATGACGGGTACATGCTCAAACTAACAGTTGACAATTTTACATACTAGAGGACCACCTCTATTGCAAAGATCTCTACAAGCCTATCCTGAATGCCAATGGACCCGGAGGGAAGAATGAGAAGGAATAGGATATTTTAAATAGGAAGGCAGTAGCTATGATCCAGAAATATATTGATAAAAGCCTCTTCAAGCATGTTACTGAGTTTATTGATGCCCATGAGTTATGAACGAAGCTCAAGTCCATGATTCAAAAGAAGACTACTAGGAATAAAGCACACCTGGTTCACCGACTTGCATAGCTTGAATACAAGGATGGCATAAATATGATAGAGCATTTGAACACGTTCGAGGGCGTTGTGAACCAGTTATCAAAAACTAAAACGAAGAAAAATTATGACCTTCAAGCTCTATTGCTCCTCATCTCACTACCAGAGAGTTGAGATACCTTGGTGGTGACTTTGAGCAACTAAGCTCCAGAAGGAAAGTTGACTCTAGATGTTGTAACAGATAGCCTCTTGAATGAGGAGTCTCGAAGAATGGAGAGAGGAATTTTCAGCATTTTCGAAGCAAATGTTGCTGAGAGCAAAGGAAGGAAGGACCAGTGTGGTAGGAGCAAAATTTATGGTCGTGTCGACCAGGACAAGTACAGAGGCCGGTCGAGGCCAAAGTATAAGATGACCTGCTTTTACTAAGGGAAGCACGTTCACAAGAAACCTGAATGCCGGATGCTGAAGAAAGATCCACAAAACTGCAATGTAAACCCGACCAGATTATGCCCAAGAAGAAGGAAGATAAAGCACCACTGCGGTGGTCGCCAACATTGATATTGAGGTGTTTCTTCCTGGTGAGGATTTCCGGAATGTTGCATATGATGACTATGCATGGATAGTTGATTCTGCTTACAAAAGAGCTTGACTTTGGTGGAGTGAAGATGGGGAACCAAGTCACGAGTAAGATTGTTGGAGTTGGAGAAGTAACGTTGACCACTTATGTTGGCTGTAGACTTGTGTTGAAGGATGTAAGACATATACTTGATTTGAGACTGAACCTAATCTCAGCCAGAAAGCTAGATGATGTTGGGTTGGTGAATTTTTTTCTATGGTGGAAGATGGAAACTAGGCAAAGGAATCTTAGTGGTTGCTCGAGGAAAGAAATAAGGATCCCTGTAAGTGATGCAGGAGAAAATCAATGGAGGATAGGCCAATGCAGTCCGCGGACGAAGCTAATATTGAGTTGTGGCATAAGAGATTTGGAGACATGAGTGAAAAGGCCTATGAGTCCTGAGCAAGAAAGGCTTGTTACTCGAGCGGCAAGAGCATATGACCAGACAAAATGGGCATGTGCTGGAGAGCTCCATGCACTGCCTTTCTAGAAAGCAGCATATAGTTTCTTTTGTCCGACCTACTGAGCCTAGAAGACATAGGTATATTCTAGACCTCGTCCACACCGGCATCTGCTTCATGGGGGAGAAATCGCTCGATGGATCTCAATATTTTGTTTCCTATGTTGGTGATTATTTTAGCAAAATATGGATATATTTCTTGAAGACCAAATAATATATTCTCCAATTCTTTAAAGAATTTCATGCTACGGTTGAAATGGTACTTAGAGAGTTTTGAAGGAATAGGGTAGTCCAGTGCGTAGAGGTGGCAAAGTTGGCGGCCCGCCCACCCCGCCATCAACCCGCCAAAAAATTAGCCAGCCCGTCCTGCCCCGTTTTTGAAAGTGAGCTGAAAAACTCAGGCTGTCCTGTCCCGTTTGGCGGTTTGACCCGCCAGCCCGAGCCTATTTTACACTGACCCGCCTTGGCCCGCCTATGCCCACCATCAACCCTCCAAAAAATGATGCCCCGCCCCCTTTAGCGGGTTGGGCGGGTTGGCCCGCCGAGCCAAGCCGAACCCATTTTGCCGGCTCTACCCGTGCGTGACATATATTTATGAAAGCCAAGGATTTAAAGAAAAATGAGAAGTATAAATTAGTCAAAAGAAAAAATAGTTAAACATTCAATTTTGATTTCTAAGTAGATAGTGAGTAAAAGAAGTTTCATATTAAAAAAATAGAAAAAATAGAGACTTTATAAGTAAAAGAACTATTAGATGATTCATACTAAAAAATAGACAAAATAAATACTTTATAAATAGAAGAACTATTAACCTACTGTTTTAAGTTTTAGTTTCAGAGTTCAGACAAAGGTTAGATTATATTATTTATTATTGTTATTATTATGACCTTAAGCTTTTATGTTAAAGAGACTACGTAGAAGCCTGATTAACATTAAAACCTCGAGAGAAAATTAGAACAAACTGTCAAATATTCGATGAGAAAACAAAGGAAGGTCAAAATCAATGAGCAAATGGAAAGAAACACTATATAATGTGCATTTGCATCATATAATTTTGTTGCGCGACCAAAAATATAATTATTTAATAAATAAAAATAGTTTGCATGCGTTATAAGAAAAGTAGTATTAAATATCTTAGATATACAACTCCGAGGTATGGGCACGCAGAATTTAAAAAAAATTGAGTGTCGGTCCGACACGGACATGCGGTCAACATCTGAGGACACGTGGTCAATTCTCTGACATGTTTTTCCGATACGCAGTCAACTTTTTCGGACACGCAGTCAATGCTCGAAAATTTTTTTTTTTAAATCTTAATTTTTTTGTTAACTAAATATAAAAGAAATAATTTATAACTTAATTTTTTTCTGTTAACTAAATATAAAAAAAATAAGTTATAACTTAATTTTTCTGTTAACTAAATATAAAAGAAATAATTTATAACTTAATTTGTTCTGTTATGAAATTTGACATGAAAACTAATAAAGTACTAAAAATTATTTATATTTAAATTTATGTTATGAAATTTAAATATTTGATTGGTTATATGACTTATTATGGACTTTTATATGTATTAAATAAATTATATTATATATATTAAAATTTTATTTAATATCGAAACGTGTCCCAACGTGTCGAAATATGACATTTTTTAGAATTAACGTGTCGTGTCCCGTGTTCGTGTCCGTGCATCATAGGATATACATTTGTCCTCTTTGATATTATGTATAAAATCTCATAATTTGAGTTTATATTATAAGTTGTGACATTTTTAATTATTTTGTGTGACCAATGTATAATATAAATATAGGGTTCGTTTTTTTTGAAGTTATCTACATTAAGCCCAAAACAATATCATTTTGGGATAGTAATCAAGGTATTTTTACAATTATAATTTATTTTAGGGTTATTATAGTCTTTTTTGTTATAAACTTTTAATGAGAAAATTGTTTCCGCGGTTAATGTAGATAAGTTCTCTGCATTTATTCCTAAAATGACGTCGTTTTGGTATTGAAATCTTAAAAAATTATAAATATAAAAACTATTATAACCCTGAAATAAATTAAAATTATAAAAATACCATGATTTCTATATAAAAATGACGTCATATTGGGATTACTCGGATATAACTTATCTGCGCAGAAAAAAGCGAACCCTTCTTTAATTCAAAACGACATGAACTTAGATAACTTATGTACTTATAATTTATAAACACCGTAAACTTATATGAAAAAAATTTCTTTACTTCATTGACTGCGGTGGTGGTTCAAATCACACTTGTTAGAGGGGAAAAAAAGTCTGAGAGAAGGGTTGTGGAGGTGATGAATAAAATGATGTGGTAGCTTCTATCTGCACCTCTGTTTCATTCATTGCAGCGTCGTATATGGTACTTGGTCAGTACAGCGAGTGGGCTGCAATCCTTGTTACTGCTGTGGGGGCATTTATAATGGGTAGTGTTCTTGGTACCGTGACATACTACGTGGTGAAATCCAAACGTTTACGAAAAGTGAGGAAGAAAGAGAAGATCTCAAAGACCGGAACATACTCATGGAGTTTAGGCATCTTTTGCCTCCACCCTAATTAACAATCCTGGCTCTACCTCTGAGTAAAATGGTGTATAATTTAATCAAATCTTGGGTGAGATTAGGTCTGATAGTAGATTAATGTATTAGGTAACCCTTCTACACATTTTCTTCTTCTTCCCTCTTGATGAGCTTTAATTTTTATGCACATTCCAACGAGTGGGCCGGATGAGATAGAAGAGAGTGAGGAGAGAGAAGAGAGAAAAATATTATTTTTTTCAAGTGTCATTCTTTTAGTGAAAGACCCACCATGTGTTAGGATCACTTTAAATTTTTTTCCCTCTTTATATATAATCAAATTGAGTTTATGCAACCTGAATGGACTATTACTCTGGGTAAAAGAATTTATTTATTTTTAAACATTTAATTGGCATATTTATTCAATATAAAATGATATGGTTGCTTTTTTTTTGGTAGATATGGTGGCTTTTTCTACGTGATACATATGTTATACGTAGTACTTATAATTATATAAAAAAAAATTAATGTGATACGGACCCTCAACTTAGATTACTAAAATAAGGACAATAACAGAGATCTTTGTTCTGAATACTCAGGTTTTCATATATTTTTCTAGAGACAAATCCAACTGATACAGTAATTCAGAGACATTTACAAAAAGGAAGGAAATACAATGAACTGAAAAATGCAATGTAACAGTAAAAAAGAAAAGTAGTAAAGATAATATGAGACAATTCTAGAGGTCTCACTCTCTCCCAATATCCAAAAGGATCCCAATATTTCCCAAAGATTCCAAATATCCCCTATAACCACCCCTCCTCTATATTTAACCAATTCCTCCGTAACTAACATGCTTTCCCATGCTTCCATTCTGTTTTGCTGAGTCAGTCATATTGCTTTCCCTAAATTGCCCTTAGAGTGGTAATAGTATCGTATCATAATGATAAAAAATTGAAATATCAAATCATTTGGGACATTTCTAATCTGTTGGATTTTGTCCCATTTATTAACTGAAACTGCAGTTGGATGAATTAATTTGTCACTCATGAGGTGGGATTTAAGGACATCAATAAAGCTTTTAATTTATTAAGGGCAGTGTATTCAATGCGTGATTTGCATGGACAAATGAGTACATTCTTATGTAGTAAGCCCTTGAATCATGACATGCAATATTAAAAATATTGGACAGTGCTCTTTTCTTTTTTATTTGATGAAAACATTCTTACAAAACAGGTATGCTATTCTATTGCACTGCAAATGCACTTGAAGCACCAGTAAAGTATTTAATTGGGGAGGCGATGGTGATCTTTGATGCTCCAAAGTGTTTTAGTCTGTATACTCCAGAAATAGCATCATTTGGTATTTCCCATTCTATGGTAGCTAAGCCATGCAAGGAACTATTATCTACTTTCCACTTGAAAAACTTTCTTAAATCATCATCATCATAAGTAGCAATCCACCTTTCCCCTTGAAGCATCTCCACTGCAGCAAATGTGCCTTCTGTTAGAAGGTCATTTCTTGGATTGCCACTCCAGAATGTAGCACTTGGTCTATCTCCCTTGGTAAAATAGTCCCTTGCTGGAAAGGCTATATCTTCCTTTATGTCACCAAATTTGATGCCGTATGGAGTTGAGTCTCCAAAGGGACCAAGTAAGAGGCCTAGTTGTACAGATGAAAGATCAGGTGGCAAAGGACCTTTTCCAATGATTTTTTCCCCTTTACCCATTGCTTGTGCTAGTTTCTTAAATTCTTGGATGTATGCTGATAATGTGTGAGGACCATAGAGTGTTGAAGCAGCCTGCACATTTTGTCATTACTTATTAGCAATAATTTAGATCTAGCTTGTCTCAAGATAAAACCTGAAAGCTAAGTTAGCATGTGTTGCTTGCTTATAAAGGGCCGACCCAGTTCAAATACTCACTTCGTGAGTGTCTGGGGAAGGGAATACTCTAGGCAGTCTTTCCCCTGCTTTTTGCAGAGAGACTGATTCGAACCCGCGACCTGACACACCACGGCAAGCAAGCTTACCGCTGAGCCAAGCCGGCCCTTCCATGTGTTGCTTGCTTATGCCCGGTATAAAAATGGTATTAAGATAGGGCAATGAAGAAACTAAATTAATCTAAGCTTTAATTAATTAGACATTTCATTGGATTAATTAAAGTTAGCTTATTGCCACTCTTGAAGTTAAATAAAAAGATAGATCTTCTTTTAACACCAATTGCTTCTGTCAAAAATGGGTTTCCAATAGGTTTATAGTAACTTGGTATCCTCTTCTGTTCAGCCATACCTCATACCGTTGATGCTGGTATTCTTCAAAAGTTGCAATATATTGTAAGTATTTGTCAGTCCTGCAATAACAACATGTGTTTCATCATTGAATTCTCCTTTGCTGCTAGATATTAATGTCTCCTTCACTGTCTCCCTTAGTCTTCTGCCAGCCATTGTTGTGAACTCTGCAATACTCAAAGGATTAGAGAGCATGTGATTCTCCTTCATTCTGTACTTACCAATAATGCAAATTCTGTTGAAAACTTCATATTAAGTGCTAGTGTTTTTCCTTCAGATTCAATTCTAGATCTGACAATGGCAAGCACACAAACCTCCAGGTACAGAAAGAATGATCAATTTTCCCAACCTCAGCATTTGAATTGGAAGAATTGCCGGCTGTACAAATATCCAAAATACTATTGATCAGCACATTGTTATCTTCGTTTACATAAATAGCTGATAAGTACTTAACTGTAGTCTTACCGCCCAAGGATAAGGATCAAACATTTCTCCAGTGCTCAACAAAACTGGCTTTGGTTTTTGACAGTCCACTTGATATTGACTTGGTTTTTTCAGCAAATCCCTCATAATTTTCCAAAACGGATTAATCTGTACAAATGGATCTTATTAATCTGTACAAATGGATCTTATTATTATACTTAACTATATTTATTATTAATGCTTAATGCACAGATAGAAGAATAAGCAAAAGCTTGATACAAGGATGAGTTCTTGAAATTCCATTTTGGGTTATTTAATTGAACTTAAAATGGGAAGTTGCTGAGTGCTGGAAAGGTCCTACTCTAGTGGGGCCTTTGTGGCATAAAGGATAAGAAAGAAAGGAACAATGGCTAATTCTACTTGTAAGGTGAGTTAGCATATGTTCCCTCCTGAAGTCAAAAAAAGTTATATAGGAGGTATGATCCATTTGAATCCACAATCACTTGTGACATTGAAGAGGGAAAACTTGTGTAAGTTATGTCATCCTCACTTCCCCATTGGTTTTGCCATTATTTGAAACTTAGAACCCCCAAATCCATGATATGATTGGGGAGTCCTTAGTCGGAAAATGTTATAGCTTCAAGTTTTTTTTTTTTCAAGTCTTGGAACAAGGTACGGTTGATTCTTCTGACCAGAAGGTTATGAGTTTGAGTTGCCTCTTTGCAAAAATGTAAAGATAAGGCTGCAATCGACCCTCATCCTTATCCTTCCAAGTCGGAGAGCCTTGTGGACCAGGATTTGCTCTTTTATTAGCTTCAAGTTTTTACATACTCACTCATCATCATTGGGAAGTTTATGTAATGCAAAGCGAGTTTGAAAGGACACTTACCTTTGTATCACCTTGTTGAAACCCAAAAGCACCTGGCCCATCTGTAGTGCCTGCTGCAAAACCAGGACCAAGAGCTGCAGGACAGGTTTTAATCAACTTCTTGCTGTCCAATTCAACTTCAATGTCTGTAAAGTTGAGATACACATGGCGATAATCAATCTTCCCTATCAGTTCCTCTGAAGCAGATCCAAACAGTTCCACAGCAGTTCTGAATTGCCTATCACCTATGATCATTGTGCTTAATATTTCATCTGGGTACCTGCTCCATGCAAATTTAAAGCACATCACGTGCACATCTTTTTCTACTAGCATTAGGAAACAAACATGCATACACCTCATCTTTGATTAGAGAGACTCATTACCCGGGTCCCCTGCCTACACAAAGTTGGTCATTGCCATTGCATGAAGAATGGTTGAAGTCACAAGGTTTTCCACTGTCGATGCAAAATGCTCCTAGAACATTTGGTGTAACATCTCCAACATTTGATTGGCAAAATGCTCCAACAAATAAGGATCCATCATTCTTTCTAACCTTAGAAGCTTGGCTTGTTTGTTGGTTGCAATCCTTTCCTCCTGTGGCTTTAATTGATCGCGCTTTCTGTATTAGTTGGCCAATATCTGCATCATCCATCAAACTTACATTATTCAACATAAGATTTGTGTTAACTTGTGTTTTGTGGACCCTTCAACCCCAAAGAACCTTCATGTGATCAATTGCATACCTGATACTGTGAAATTGATGTTTGAGGATGAAGATTTATTTTGAGAAGAAAATTGATCTTCAAAAAGTCTAGCAGCGACACCCTTGTTATCTCCGCTAATAAGCTTGTTTTCTCTGCTCATGGAGGTTCCGTGCGTTGCAAACCAACTGAATGCTCCAACATTTTTGCCACTTGCACCATCCACAAACTTCAAAAGGGTCATTTGTGTGTCAACATTGGAGGGGTATCTTCCTCTCTCCTCTGCAGGGTTTTGCAGATATGCACTTGGACTCCTATTTATACCTGCTTCCTTCACATCTCCTACAAGAAAGAACAAAAGCAATATATTAGAATTTCACGTATACAAGTTTGAAGTAATACTCTTATGAGCTCTTAAACATTCAATAGTTGTTGATTTTCATAATATATACTTGAAGTAATACAAACAACCAATAAATATTTAACAATTTAGATATCAGTGGCAAAAAGAAAAAAGAGCACCAGAGTAATCATTTATAAAAGCATGGAGACACTAAGAAATGTTCACCTATATTCATAAAAATGGAACCAGGCTTGAGGTTGCTATGAGCTTGAATAATACTTTGTTCTATTGCATTAGCAATGGCATCAAAGGATTGTTTCACGAAACCCAGAGAAGTCACAGAGTAAACCATGTACTGCAGATAACCGCCAGGGCCAGCATGTGTATGAATCCCACTAATCGCTACATTTTCTTCAGTATACAAATTTCCAAACCTTCAAAAAGATGATCATTACGAAAAAATCATGCTATTTTTCTACTTACATATGCAGAGTATTTACATGCACTTTCAGTTTAATAAGATTCATTAATATATATAAGATTTTTTATGGTATTTAATACTTTTGGTTTCTCTGAGTATCCCAATTTTGTTTTTCTGATTATTTTTGGTCTGGACTGTTGAACCATGCAATTAAGTGATGTGCATGTTTTACAACCATGCAAATGAGTCATGTCATATGTGCATAACTTGGTGTATAAAATGAAGTCCAAAAACCATGTTGGACAAATGCTTTTAAGAGAAGATGTGTCAGTTAAATTGTTGTACCTTAAATTAAGTCTCTCAAGAACCTTAATAGTTAGAAGCTGAGAAGCCATTCCCGCATCAAGATTGACAAAAACAAACCTAGGGCCTTGAAGGTTTTCAGCCACAATGAAAGTTCTAGCTCTTAGCCTGAAATGAATCCCAGCTGTGTTCTGTTCAAAGTTGGCATAACCCATCATGTTCACATCAGCAGCAGGACCAGTCATGTCATAGCTCCCCATTCCAATTAAGTACTCACCATATATGGTTTGCATCCAACTCCAAGCACATACCAAACCCAAAGCAACAATAATAGGATTTTGCCCCATTTTGCTAGTAATTCCCTTATGTTGATGTTAATCTTCTTATATACATAATTACTAGGATTTCGATACAACTCGAGCTAACTAAGTTTGTTCTTTCTTCCTGTCGTTAACTTACTTGCTGGCATCAAGTTTACTTCGGTTAGTACGAACATAAATGTGATATCCAAGGTATTCTTCTGTCCCTTACCGTGGGATCTACAACTTAGCTACCACTGTTCAAGTGGTTGCATGTTCTGATATATAAAACTTCCCTTTAAGGGCATGGAAGAATAGTAGTAATGGTAGTTTCCTTTTTGGTCTGGGCATTGAATTTAAAAAATATTGTATTTAGTGAAATACTGCTGAACATGATTAGACATCGTTACCATTATGATCAGAAAAATAGTTAAAGCACATCAATTTCTCTTATTGTGGTATTGGACAGCATCTTATACTAAACAAGCAATGTTCATTTTCTTTTATACATCACAAATTCCTTGCTATACACGATGGTTATAATTGAAAAAAGATCCGAACAAATATATATGAAGATCAATGTTATAACATTATGAGTTATTCTTCATTGTGTTAAGGTCCAATTTTATTGAGATTTATTCATAAAGAAAAAACAAATCTTTAACCATGTTCAGAAACTTGAGGTTGCCAATGAAGTTATAATGAATATATGGCAAAAATGAATTGTTGTGTAGCTTTCATATTGCTAACTTCGTCATCACTCAAAGCTGAATAAGCTAGAACAGGAAGCAACACGCACGAAAGGTACAAGCTAAACACTACATAAAAAAATATTCTTGAGGACTTCAGGCTACAATTAAAGGACAAAAAATAGTTGCTTGATACTGCTTTAGTGTTCACTAGGCATTGTCTTGATAATATCGGAATCACCTGTAAACGTCATTATCAAATAATCAGGAAAACGAAATCATAAAATTGCTTTGTAATCTTACATGAAAATTGGTTGGGTTTAGTATGCTCTTTTCACCTAAACCCAATAACTTTAGTAAGAGTGAGCCCAAAGTCTAATTTTAACTTAGGGTTAGTTTTGAATTGTGCAGGGTATATAAACTCTCTTCTTTTTTTCTCTCTAGTGCCTCCTACTATTACAGACATCAGATCAGAAACACACACCAAAAGAGAAGCCTAATCACCTAGAGTGGAATTGCGACCGTTCGTGATGCGTTGCTGCAGATCGTGAGGTTTGGGAAGGAGAACTGAACGTGAGAAATTGTCACGCTCGCTACTTCACCCCTATGGATGGTACCAATTACAAACAATGGAAAACTAATCTTGACATTGTTCTACAATACGAAAAACCCAACTTTGTACTGACCACCCTTATATCAGCACTATACCAGCACAGTGCTGATATAAGGGTGGTCAGTACAAAGTTGAGCTTTTCGTATTGTAGAACAATGTCAAGATTAGTTTTTCATTGTTTGTAATTGGTACCATCCATAGGGGTGAAGTAGCGAGCGTGATAATTTCTCACGTTCAGTTCTCCTTCCCAAGCCTCACGATCTGCAGCAACGCACCACGAACGGTATCACGTTCAGTTCTCCTTCCCAAGCCTCACGATCTGCAGCAACGCACCACGAACGGTCGCAATTCCGCTCTACGGATTTCTCACGTTCGGTTCTCCATCTCAATCCTCACGATCTGCAGCAACGCACCACGAACGGTCGCAAACGGTCGCAATTACGCTCTACGGTTGATCTCAGTCATAATTTCGCTCTATGGTTGACTCTACGGTTGATCTTTCAGGCTATGACTCAAGGGAATTAGGGGTCGTGTGGGCAACCGTTCAGATGATGAACGTCTGCATCTTTTGTGTGTGTTTATGATATCCATAGCCCTGGGAGGCACTAGAGAGAAAAGAGAGTTTATATACTCTATCCAATCCAAAATTAACCCTAGGCATTAAAATAATTAGACTTTTGACTCCCTCTCACTAAAGCTATTGGGTTTTAAGTAAAAAGAATATACTAAACCCAATAGGAAATAGATACCAGGATCAATGATGCTGAGGCAGCAACCCTGTAATATTTGCCGCATGCTGTGCCAAAATCCACGTTGTCTGATGAGCAATACTACTTTGTTATTGATGGTTGATCGAGAAGACAAAAATTCAAGAATCACAACAATTGCCATGTTTGTCCATTGAAAGTTAGTGCAGATTATGATTTATATATCATCGGATTTGCTGCATTGAAGATTAGGGTTTATCAGGGTTCACTCATTACTTAGAGCTTTGTTATATTATATGTGTGTCCCCGTTGAGGTGGTGGAATATGAATATAATTTATGTTTCCTATCAAAATATGAAAATCATCAAATATATGTACGACAATTATTGTTTAATGTGATATTTATTTTTTCCGAAATTATTCTTTACGTATTTGTCGAAATTTTGATGTATAAAAGTATAGAATAATCATATTTTATATTTTATTTTCATACTTTCCTTTTTAAAAAAAACAACTTTAAAAAATGTCCATAAAATTAAATTATATCGGATTATTATATTGAATTTTTTATTTAGCACATAAATATTTTTTATTTAGCACATAAATATTTAGTACATATTTAAATTATCTATTTTATTAAAATATTACAATTAAAATATTTGAATTTAATCTTTGTTTAAATGTTTGTTTTGTCCAAAACAAAATAATATAGATACTTAGTAGTTATATTATATCTATTATTTAATAATTATTTTCTTTTATATTATTTATTAAAATAAGGATTCATTTTTTATGTGGTGAATATAGATAAATTATCCCCATTGAACCCAAAACGATGTCGTTCTATTCAATTTTTATGTGTGCACTAGACAAGACTATTGTCTCATATAACATAATAAACATGTTTGCCTGTATTTATATATAAAAGGGAAATATTCTCATGTCGTAAGAAACTAGTATCTAAGTCATAATCACAAAGCACGTGGAGCCCATTCGTTTAAAAAAATTAAATAAATAAGTGAACTCCAAGAAGCATAAATAAGTGAACTCTACATGTTTTGTGTCTATATGACATGAGATTCTAATCTACTATAACATAGTTATAAGATTACTACTTTCCTATATAACAATGTCACCTGAGTTACAAGAAAGTTGGAATAGTAGAAGCAAAAGAGCCCATATTAGCTCGAGTGTCCGCGCTTCTGTAGTTGCCGTGTTGGACCCCTTCTCAAGGGGATTTGATATCTTCAATGATCAATCAAACCATAAAGATGAGAAGAGGAGACAACGTGATCCACCCAAAGAATCTCACTCTAAGCAAACTTCCCAAATCCCAAGTTCCAAGCATCTCTTCTAGCACATAAAATGGACGTGCAGAACTGCAGTTAAGGCATTTTGTTTAACAATCCAGATTAAGAAGGTCTTTTAATGCTGGGGAATAAGCAAACACCAAAACCACTTCTAGTTCTCACTACATTTAAAGTTGTTTGATCTCTCGAGGCATGCTGAAAACACCCAATTTGTAAAGCCACCCCGCACTAGATATTTATTTAAGGGATGTATTTATCTTATGTTATAAAAAAATGGTTATCTTATATTATAGAAATAAAATTACAAGTGAAATCCACACGTAAGAGAAGAGAGAGAAAATAAATGTGAAACTCACCCCTACTTTGTGTATGTAAAAAGCTTGTTTATCTTATGCAACATAAGATAAATATGACCCTCTTTTTTTTGGTGAAAATAAATATGACCCTTTATTTAAAGGTTTAGGAAGAAAAAGAAACAAATTGGCCATTTTTACCAGATACTTATTACCAAAAGCTGAGCATGACAAGGTTCAGACCAGGAAGACAAAGGGTAATTAGAAAAGCACAAAATTGAACCGTAAATCAACTTGTTCAAGCCACAAGGCAAAACAATATAAAGCTACTGGAGACAGTACATTGGCTGCCTGAGCCAAAATATCTTCCCTTTCGGCATGGTCAGTTTAAGGAAAAACTTTGCCTAATAATAATTCAACATAGCAACAAGCATTAATATATGGGCAAATTTCACTGCTGCTGTGACCCTGATGTTGATGTTCCAGTTTCGGCTGGTGCAGACCCAGTCTGTGAAGACCCTGGCTGCATAGAAAGCTGATATGGATGATTCGGAGCTGGTGGCTGTGATGTAGCCACTGGAGCATTGTATGGTCGTGGGTACTGTTGATAAGGGGGAACTGGTGGCATATAACCATATGGAGGATAATACTGATGATGATATTGGCCAGGTGGAGGTGGCATCATTGGATGGGGATAATGTTGCATTTGCTGCTTCTCCAAGCTGGGTTTGTTCTCCCCAGACCCAGTAGGCCCACCAGGAGGACCATCTTGAGATGGGATAAGAGCACCCATTCTTTGAGGATCCATTGATGGGTAATAGCTTCTTTCCTGCTGAGGAGGAGGAAGTGGATTGTTGTAGTAAACAATTCCTTGGGTTTGATCCTGGTTCTGCTGCTGTGATATAACTGCTCGAGGCAACAATCCACTATGAGCCACAGATGCCTGCTGCCTTGCTTGATCAGAGACATCTGACTCAGGTTTTGCTGACTGAGGCCTGCCCCACATCAGCTTTAGCCTTAGGCCTTTAATAACCAGTTTGTTGGAGAGTTCTTCTGCTGCCTTTTCTGCACCTTCTCTGGTTGTATAGGTTACAAAAGCACAAGCCCGTTGGAGAACCATTTTGATGGATTCAATTTCTCCATGGGCATAGAAGTGATCCCGCAAATCCTGCTCAGTGACCCTAGCATCCAGTCCACCAACATAGAGAGTTTTAATGCTCTCATCCTCAGGAGCCTCCAGAGAGGTCATCTCTCCTGCCTTGCCAAGTAGCTTCATAGCCACCGGATCATTCACCCTGTATGTTTAAAAAACATCAAGACAAATTCTTCTAAAGAAAAACAAAGTTAAAAGCATGAAGCAATATTTAAAATGTCATCAACTACACAACAAAAGATCACCAGTATCTGTAGTTACAAGGAAATTGTGCAGACTGCAGAAAATTAAAAATCAGAAGGATATAGGCTAATATGAGATTGAAAAAAGAATTATTATTGTATTCATGATGTGGATTAAAAAATAGAAACCAGAAGGTTATCCTCGAAATAAGTTTGATACATATTTGTTGGCTATTGACTGTCTGCTAAATCATTTTTGGCTATGTTAAAAATTAAAGGTAAGATACTATAAAGCTATCTTCATTCATCCATGTTAAAAAAAGGTCTTACTACACATTAACATGTACAATACAAGTAGCAAAAAACAAATAAAATGTTACTAAAAGTAGGCAAAATTACAGTCTACGATTACGTAAGGCCCAATTGGGCAAAGTCTATGTAAGAGATAAAAGGAGGAAAAGGGGGTTGGTGACCCAAGAGACTTTGGCCCAAGAAAACAATGATAACCAAGTGGTTATTGCTGAGTCACACAATCTGTTGGGAAGCAATGCAGTCCCACGCATGGCAAGTTAGTTAGAAGAGTGAGTATTAGTAAGGAAGTGGAGGGGGTGTGCAGGTACCAAGGGGTCATTCTGTTAGTACTCTTTTCTGGGGAGGGAAGCAAGGGCAACCCTTATTTGTTACTTTTCTTTTCTTGTAAACTCTGATCCATAGCAGTACTATGGAGAACCAGATATAGTTTTCTTGATTTGTAAGACTGGAACATCAATACTAAAGGCATATTCAGAGTTATTTTGCATTTAGTTTTGTGTTTGTATCAAATTGGTATCAAAGCTCCGTCTGGGAGCTGGGGTATGGTCAGGACGAGAAAAATGGAGGGTATGGAAGAACGGGTTAGACGCAGCGAGCAAGCTCAGGGAGAGTTGATGCGAAGAATGGATGCTAGCGACGCTAATCAGGCTGAAATCATCCGTCAACTCAGGGAATTAGGTGCCGGAATTGAACAAATCCGGGCAGAAGAATTTCGACAGAGGCCTCGACGCGGACACGGTCAAGGTGGGGGAAACGGCTCGGAAGGATCTCAGGGAAGTCATAGAGGTGGAGGTTATATGGATCATAGAGTGAGGAAACTGGACATGCCCATTTTTTCAGGGGAAAACGCTTACGCCTGGCTCAGCAAGGTAGAAAGGTACTTCCAAGTTAATGAAGTGGAAGATGATGACAAAGTTCCGACGGTCATGTTGGTCCTTGAGGGAGAAGCCCTGAATTGGTACCGATGGTGGGAGCTGGACCAACCGGACGCGAACTGGCAGCAATTCGTTCGGGAGGTGCTAAGCCGCTTTCAACCGGAGTTGTTGGACAATCCTTATGGTCCTCTTTATTCGTTGAAGCAGAAGGGATCGGTGGAGGAGTTCAGGGGGGAGTTTGAGACGGTGGTGGGAACCATGAGGTACACGGATGATGAAATGTTGAAAGGAGCCTGGTTGAGCGGCCTCAAGCTGAGCATACGACAGGAAGTTCTCATGAATCCTGGGCTGAGTTTATCCTCCATGTTAAAGTTGGCCCAAAGAATTGACCAGCGAAATGGGGCTTGGGCGGAGGAAGGAGTGAGCCCATTTGGGCCCAAAGTGGTCACTGGCCCTTTTAGAAATAGTGGCCCAGGGGGATCCTACAAGGCCCCATTTCAGAAAATATCTCCTCATAACTCAACAAACGCGAGTCCGAGCAGCAGTGTGGGAAGCACGAAAACCCATGCCCTAGGTCGTGGAGGAGCGGCAGCTGCATCTCAGGGGAGTTCGACGGCGAATCAAGGGGGTTTTCGTCGGATCTCGAACGCGGAGGCGGCGGATCGGAGACAGCGAGGACTTTGCTTCCATTGTGAAGAGAGGTGGTCACCGGAACACCGTTGCGCAAACAAGCAGCTGCATCTCCTTATCTTGGACGAGGAGCCTGACGACGAAGCGGACCAGGGGACGGATCAGGCTGAGGGGAATCGCGAGACGACGCAGACGGAGGAGGAGCGGCCGTTGCAACTGGGGTTGCACAGCATGATGGGCCTCACGTCAAATCAGTCGATGAAGGTTTGGGGGGAAGTGAGGGGAGAAAAGTTAGAAGTACTCATCGATTGCGGAGCCTCCAGTAATTTTGTCAAAGCGGAGGTGGCACGGAGGTTGGGAATCAAGGTGGACACTATTCCGATGTTCCACGTGATAGTGGGGGATGGACATAAGGTGGAATGTACGGGGGTGTGCCGGAAGGTGAAGATCCGAGTTCAAGGCCATGAAATAGTTCAGGATCTGTTCTTGTTCGCACTTGGGGGAGCTGATATTGTGCTGGGTCTGGACTGGTTACAAGAGTTAGGGGAGATATGGGCAAATTTCAGGGAAATGACACTCAGGTATGGTGAACAGGGCAAGGAGATAGTCATCAAAGGGGATCCGTCCCTATCCAGAACCCTTTCCTCCCTGAAAGCCATGTCTAAGGCCCTTTTAAAAACTGGCCAGGGGTATTATGTTGAAAACGAAGGAGCCAGTCCAGGAGAGGAGACAGAGAGCAGCCTCTTTCCTTCAGAGTGGAAGGAATTAGCAAGGCTCTTGGAGGAATTTGAAGATGTGTTTGCTAAACCCACGGGAATTCCCCCTCAGCGCACTAGGGATCATTCGATCGTGTTAAAACCAGGGAGTGAAGTGCCCAATATCCGTCCATACAGGTATCCGTTCTATCAAAAAACTGAAATTGAGAAATTGATTGCTGAATTGTTGACGGATGGGTTCATCAGGAATAGTGACAGCCCCTATTCCAGCCCTGTTATCTTAGTTAAAAAAAAAAAAGATGGCAGCTGGAGAGTGTGCGTTGATTACAGGGCGTTGAATAAAAATACGGTGCCCAATAAGTTCCCAATTCCAGTGGTGGAAGAGTTGTTGGATGAATTAGGGGGGTCTAGCTGGTTCAGTAAATTAGATCTCAAATCTGGGTATCATCAAATCAAGATGAAGGAAGAGGACATTCCCAAAACAGCATTCCGAACTCACGAGGGTCATTATGAATACTTGGTGATGCCGTTCGGACTCACGAATGCACCGTCTACTTTCAATGCTCTGATGAATGAGGTATTAAAAAAAATTTTAAGGAGATTCGTACTGGTATTTTTCGATGATATATTAATTTACAGTAAGGACTCCCTGGAGCATATTGACCACCTTCAAGCAGTATTCTCAGCCTTGAGAGAACACAAGCTGTTTGTGAACAAAAAAAAATGTAAGTTGGGGCAAAGAAGGATTGAATACCTCGGGCATTTCATCACGTCAGAGGGGGTTAGTGCGGACAACAACAAAGTTCAAGCCATGGTGGATTGGCCGAGCCCTCAGAATGTTAAGGCATTGCGGGGGTTTTTGGGACTCACGGGTTATTACCGTAAGTTTGTGAAGGACTACGGAAAAATTGCTCAACCGTTGACCCAGTTGCTTAAAAAAAATGGGTTCAAATGGGACCCCACAGCTGAGACTGCGTTTCAGCAGTTAAAAGGGGCCATGATCCGGATGCCTGTATTAGCTTTACCGGATTTTTCAAAGTTGTTTACAGTGGTGACTGATGCTTCTGGGAAGGGGATAGGAGCTGTACTTATGCAGGAGGGACGACCATTGGCTTATATTAGCCAAGGATTTTCCAAGACAGCATTGAGCAAGTCAGTTTATGAGAAGGAATTGATGGCCATTGTGTTTGCGGTTAAAAAATGGCGTCCTTATTTGTTGGGAAGGCATTTTGTAGTTAAAACAGATCAAAAAAGCCTTCGATTTTTAATGGACCAGAACGTGCTTGGAGAAGAACAACAACGCTGGGCATCCAAATTACTGGGCTATGATTTCGAGATTCAATTTCAACCAGGAAAAGAAAATGTAGTAGCCGATGCTTTGTCACGTACCATGTGTTATTCACTGTTGTCACAAGTTCAGCTACCCGAGTTGGAGGAGGTCGATAAGGAGGTTCAAGGGGATCCAAAGCTGCGAAAGATTATCCAAGCTTTGATGCTGCAGTCGGACGCACAGGAGGGGTTCAAACTGGCTGGAGGCCGCTTGTTTTATAAGGAAAGGTTAGTGCTATCCTCGTCCTCTAGATTCATACCTGTGCTAATGCATGAGTTTCATGACTCTACGGTGGGGGGACATTCGGGTTTTGCTCGAACATATAACAAGGTGTTGGGATTGGTTTATTGGGAAGGGATGAGGAAATACATTCAACAGTATGTCAAGTCTTGTGCGGTGTGTCAACAAAACAAGGTGCAAAATCTGTCACCGGCCGGTTTGTTGCAACCGCTACCCATTCCCTCCCAAATCTGGTCTGAAATTTCTATGGATTTTATTGGAGGGCTACCACGGGCTTTTGGGGTTGACACCATTTTTGTAGTGGTGGACCGATTGACGAAGTATGCACACTTTATGGTGCTGTCCCACCCTTATTCAGCACGTGAGGTAGCTGATTTGTTTTGTAAGGAGGTGGTTCGTTTACATGGGTTTCCGTTGGTAATAGTATCTGATAGAGATAAGGTGTTCTTAAGCAAATTCTGGTCTGAATTGTTCAAGGCGGCAGGGACGAAATTACATTATAGTACAGCTTATCACCCGCAGTCTAATGGGCAAACGGAGGTGGTTAACCGTGGTTTGGAAACTTACCTCCGTTGCTTTTGCGGGCCTAAACCTAAAAGCTGGCCTCGATGGTTACATTGGGCAGAATTCTGGTATAATTCCACTTATAAGGAATCCACCGGAATGACACCATTCAAGGCCTTATACGGCATTGATCCTCCTCAATTGCTGCGTGTTGGAAATAGTTTTGCGAAGGTGGATGCGGTATCTTCCTTGCTGGCCGAACGGGAAATTATATTGGAAGATTTGAAGCGATCCTTAGAGAAAGCTCAAAATAGAATGAAGGCTCAAGCCGATAAGAAGCGAAGAGATGTCCAATTTGAACCGGGGGATAGAGTGTATCTCCGGATTCAACCGTATAGGCTGAAGACCTTAGCAACAAGGATTAATGAGAAATTGAGTCCCCGTTATTATGGGCCATTTGTTGTGGAAGATAAGGTTGGCCAGGCTGCATATCGCCTGACTTTGCCGGCGGGGTGTAAAGTTCATCCGGTATTTCATGTGTCATTACTTAAAAAAGCTGATCCTTTGGTGAGTAATGTTCAACCATTGCCCGAAGGCATGACATCCGAATGGGAGTTAAGAGTGAAGCCGGAGGGAATTCTTGATTGGAGGCGTGATCCACAGGGCAAGGTTCAGGTGTTGGTCAAATGGGGTGGTCTTCCTGAATTTGAAAATTCTTGGGAGGATTTTGTTACTTTGGACAATCAATTCCCGGAACTCCACCTTGAGGACAAGGTACTTATTGTGGGGGGGAGTATTGATAGGACCCAATTGCGTAAGGCCCAATTGGGCAAAGTCTATGTAAGAGATAAAAGGAGGAAAAGGGGGTTGGTGACCCAAGAGACTTTGGCCCAAGAAAACAATGATAACCAAGTGGTTATTGCTGAGTCACACAATCTGTTGGGAAGCAATGCAGTCCCACGCATGGCAAGTTAGTTAGAAGAGTGAGTATTAGTAAGGAAGTGGAGGGGGTGTGCAGGTACCAAGGGGTCATTCTGTTAGTACTCTTTTCTGGGGGAGGGAAGCAAGGGCAACCCTTATTTGTTACTTTTCTTTTCTTGTAAACTCTGATCCATAGCAGTACTATGGAGAACCAGATATAGTTTTCTTGATTTGTAAGACTGGAACATCAATACTAAAGGCATATTCAGAGTTATTTTGCATTTAGTTTTGTGTTTGTGCAGCAGCAAGTGCTACTGGTCACACAAAGTGAATAAAGAAAATGTTTGTAAGACACCAGACAACTCAAATAATGCTTCATTGTGATGGATTGTAAGACACGAGACAACTCAAACAATTGTAGCTCAAGCAATAAAATTTCAGCAACTACCATAATAAAAATCTATCTGAAGTTCCCATAATAAAAATGTAATATAAGATATTTGATTTGTAAGAGCACGCTTTTTCATATGCAAATTGAAACAACAACAACAATAAATTTAGGAGCAAACAACTTGCACTTGAAACAATTACAACTCATTACTTTCCCCATCTTTAATGAATCATGTTCAACTATCATCAACAATAAGCATGCTTTATCACAAGAAAACATACCCTGCGGTCGTGCTCTTCAGCAAAATACTCCCTATTAACATCACTCTTTGGAATGGCATCATTGGACTCGATACTGAGAGCTGTGTCCCTAACTTGAACTGGCAGTCCATATTCAAGATCCAGAAGGCAAACTTGGCAAACATTCTTCAATTTGCTACATGTTTGACATATCTCAGTTTTCTTATATCTAGCATCTCGACCAGGTCTCCATCTAAACACAGTGAATGGCCGTGTACAAATCTTACACTCCTTATCATAGTCTGCTTTTGTCTGCATCCAAACATAAACACAACAAAAACCAATTAAACAAACAAGTCTTCTACTTTTTTAGGTTTTGTTTTTCACTACCAACTTCCTGCAATACAATAACCCTTTCAATTTCACAAAAAAAAAAAAAAAAAAAAAACAGAAACATTCAAAAGAAGAACTCAATCACAAAAAAAGAAGACAAAAACAAAACAATCCAACAAAATTTAAAGCGAAAGTGGGTGCGGGAAAGAGAACGAACCATTCGAACATAAGGGCTGTCGCCAAGGCAGGATTCGCAGATGATGGGGAAATCGGAGCGCTCCCAACCGTCGGCTTCGTGGTCCCTCAGTAACCTATGCGCCATGTTTAGGGTTTGGAGGGGTTCTCCTCTCTCTCTCTCTCTCTCTCTCTCTCTGGTTCAACAACTACAACGTCTTCCTTCTCCTTGCGATGCGAAGCAAATGGTTTCACCAGAAGAAAAACAAGAAGAAGAAGAAAACGAAAAAGAGCGATATATTGCGAATCGGGTTTCGGCAGAAGTAAAACAAGAAGAAAAAACACAAAACGAAAAAGAATTAAAAAAAAAAAGTAAATGTTTCGAATAATGAAGAAAATCAAAAATTTGTTTTCACTTTTATTTCTCAAATTATTTTTTAAACGATGTTTATTACGATGGACTTTCCAAACTTGATTCTGAATGGGTTCACTTTTATAAACTTTATTTCAGAACCTTTTTTTTTTTTTGAAAGGTACTTCTTAATTAATTTCTTTTCAGAATTTAGATTTTCTAGCTTCTAGTAAAAAACTGTAAATTACACTATATTTTCTTAAAAATTTATCCAACCGCTCTTTAATCAACTCGTTTTTTTTTTTTTAGATTTCCGTACCCATTCATTCAGTATTCGATTAATCTGGTAACTCAAATTTAGTCATTAGGTTTGATAAAAAGTGATTTATATTTACAAAACTTTATTTAAAAAGTGATTCTTGACTAAATTAATATTATTTGGATATTATTAATCAAAATTATTTTGAATATATCATTATCAAATTAAAATTAAAATCATTTTTTTGTATATTGACCTATCCTAACATAATCAAGTAATATGCTATGTGTGCAACCGACCCAAAAGAGACCCGCCTTAAAAAAGAGACCGCTAGACCCTTTTATCGGATCATGTATTTATAGATGGTAATGCGGAGGAGGGATATTCTTACTACTAAAATTTTCTACTATTAATTTATTACTTATCTAATTATTATTGGATCAATATTTTCTCTTTTTTCAAAAACTTTTTAACATTCTCTCTCTTTAATTCAATGGTGATTAAATGGATAATAAGTTGATAATAAAAAGTTTTGGTAGTAAGAATATCTCCCTCATCCGCTAATATAATTCTTGTACCCGTGATATAAAAAAGGACGAGATAAAGTAGAATTGTGGACCCGACTGGACTCTCTCTTTTTTAATTCATCGTGTGCAATATCATCTTAATATTATTAATTTTAGGAAAAATTTCATTTTCATCCACTGTAATTTTATGATCTATTACTTGACTGGTTGATTTTTTGTGATTATAAACTTGTCACTTAGATTTATTCTACTTAAATATTTTATCTTTTAATTTCATGTGGTTTCAAATTTTTCACTTATAAAAATATATCATTTATACCCGTTGTGATCTTATTATAAATATTTACTTTTTCAGAATTTTATTTTATATAATTATGATATTATCAAATAAATATTTAAATATTAAATTTAAAAATATTTCAATTTATTTATTTTGAGAATTAACTTATAAGTTATCTTAATTTTTTTATTTATTTCAAAAATATATTTAAAAAAATATTATTTAAGATAAATTAAATACATATTATCAAAATAAGATATTTATTTTCTTTAGATAATTTTACAATACTATCGGGTAAAAAATAGATAAAATAAGATAATATTTAATTGAATTTATTTTCATGATAAAAGTAAGTGAATCTTTTTAAATATATTTTTATGGGTTTGATGTTTGTCATTTTAAACGACATAAGTTATGTCATTTTAGTAAAGAGATAGACACATGAAATGAAAATTATGGGGAGAAAGTAGGTGGTTTTTTTAATTAAATTTTAAATAAAAAATATTTTTTTGTCTATTTCTCTCTTAAAATAACATAATTTCGTGTCATTTAAAATAACAAACATTTTTTTCTATTTTTATTTATTTGGCTTAAATGTATTAGATGAGGATACAAAATAAAAAAGAGGGAAAATAAAAATTTTAAATGTATAAAGTCATAAGGATATAATTGATATTATTATTAATTTAAATTTAAATAAATAATTTATATTTTTTGGTACATAATATTAATCTATAATATGATAATAATATAAGATAAAAGTTGAGAAAAAAAAATTATGTACATATAAGATCACAAGGGAAGTAAGGCATATAATTTTATAACAACAATAACTGTAAATGAAAATTTGAAATCATAAAAGGTTAAATGATAAATTATTTAAGCACAATAGACATAAATAATAAGTTTAAAATCACATGGAGTAAAATGATAAATCATAATACCACACAATGGGTGAAAATAAAACTTTCCTTAATTTTATTTAATTTTAAATTTATTTCGTAAAATGATGCAAAAGTAACGGTATCTGTAAGAAAATATGGGCTTTGATCAGCATTTTTTATGACATTTTATCAAAGTCATGGCCTTTAACCACCGCTTAGGGTTAGATTATACTTTTTAATTAGGAAAATCTTCACTTTCTATGTGTGTATTATTTAGCACCTTATAGTTTAAAAATTATCTCTTATATCCAGTGTAGTTTCACCAATGTCATTTAAACCAACCCCCAAATGACTAAAATACTCTCTTAATATAAAATGTCAAATATATCCATGGCCAACAAAACATTAAATTAAAGAAGAATTGTCAAAAAATTTCTTAATTAAAATAAAATAATAATATATTTTATCTTTATCTTATTAAACTTTAGAAACTTTGCTAGTCAACTACGCATATCCTTTGAGCGCAGGTTCTTTACATGATATCAGAGTCTTGCTGTCCCTCACTTTCTCTTGTGGAATTTCTTAGCACAGGTAGGTTGGGTCTGTTGCATTATCCACTCTTCAAGTCCAATGGACTCTCGTGTAAGGGAGCGTGTTGAGATATATAATCTCCCGTTAGTTGTATGAGTAACTAATGTAGGGTTTATAAGGCCTTGGACACTTTCATCCTTCGAACTAACTTCTGGGGTGGTGTATTCCAAGTTTTTTTACGTTCTTCCAAATTGATGTTTTGATCTTTCTATTTCACCTTGACAAATGGTTCGTGAAGGTTATTATATACTACTGCATCATAAAAGAACATACACAACCTGGTGTTAGGTATTACTCTAACTCTAAGCCATTATGTATTCCATCCAAGAGACCTCCTTCACGGGTTCAATAAAAGGAAGAACATCTACCACATTCTGTACATTACAATCAGTTAGACGTCAATAAAAGAACTGCACATACTATGGCTACATGTTACAATTGGCCTTTGTAAGAGTTTTAATAAAGTAATTGCGGATCTCTGGTATCGCTGAATCAGATGAGTGTGTATGCAAAAATTTGGCGCAAACAAAAATTCAAGAAGCTTAAGAATTAAGACAGAACCAATGCAATGATAAATGTGAATTTCAAGCAATATATCGTGATTTAAGTATATAGCGGCGACCAAGTTCCAAACAACTACTTTAGTTGACATTATCCAGCTTATTTTCAAACCAAAGATTGGTGTCCACGGTCAAAACATATCTATAATGAAGATTAAGTTCCCAGCCTATCATATTTGTCAAAAGCAAGCAGAATGAAGAATATAGAGGTTATTAAGAACCGTGAAAAAAAGAGGAAGCAAAAGGCCAGCAATATATTATACACAAAACACTAACCTCATAGGCCAGCAATACACAGGGTTGAGGTAATCAGATAGATATTAAGCTGTTGGGTGATGCTATATTAATGATTTTATATATCTCAATACGCCCTCTCACACGAGAGCCCACTGGGCTCGAAGGGTGGACAATGCATAGGCCCACTTATACCATGAAAAGAACCAATTCAACCCAAAAACTTAAGCTGTTGGGTGATTTATATATCTCAACATACCCTGGCCTTGCACTCAATTTATCAAAGTGCTCCATGATAAAAATGCTGCATGTGTGCCTCAACACCAACACTGAGTTCACAAAATAATTCAAGTATCATATAAAAATTTCTATTATATCCAAACATAAATTGCTAATTTTGAATGCTATTGGTGTTGCTGCAGTGGTTGTGATTCAGTAGCACTTGAACTTCCGGTTATGCTTGAACTTTCGACTGCATTTGAACCAACCCAAGGCTTAATTTTAATTAGGGATAATTTTGATCTTTTATTTTTAATTTAATATTTTTTTTATCAAGGGTATTTTTTATATTTTATATTATGAGAATATTTTAGTTATTCGGCGGGTTAGATGACACATGGTAAAAGCACAATGAATATAAATGATAAATTTAAATCCATAGGGTGCTAATGCTAAATGATACACACACAAATCATAGCAGGTGAAAGTAAAATTTTCCCTTTTTATTATTATTACGATGAAATTCTATACACATTCAATCAAAATTTATATTCAATTTAATATCCAAAAAAAATTTATATTCAATTTATCATTACCTTTGTATTTTCTAGTTTCCCTTGCAATTTTCCCTTGGTTCGCAAGGTTTAGGTTGGGCCTTCAAAGCCTTTTTCGTATCCCCAAGGCATCGAATTTTGTGGTAGGAATAACAATTATTATTTTTCTTATATTAATTTTTATCTTTTTAACTCTTGAGAATTCAAATCTAGATGATAAAGTACTACAACGAGAAGAGATAGTCTAAGCAAGTAACGTTAAACGTGAGGATTCAAAAATTTAATTTGTTTATTAATTTATTTTGGTAATTAATAACTGATATTCTAAGTCGTAATAGGCCCACTAATTCAATTCCGGTTTCAGCTTTTTCACCCTTTTCAAAAAGGAGGAGGATATTCTTACTACCAAAATTTTCTACTACTAACTTACTACCTATCTAATCACCATTGAATTAAAGAGAGAGAATGTTAAAAAAAATTAAAAAGAGAAAATGTTGATTCAATGGTGATTAGATAGGTAGTAAGTTGGTAGTAGAAAATTTTGGTAGTAAGAATATCCCTCCTCTTTCAAAAATTACAATTCTCAGGATCGAAGTTATTATTCTTTGAGCATGTCAAATCCTTAACATTTTTGGTTAATATGTGATGTGGGCTTGTTGTTTAGCCCATTGATACGCATGTGATAATCTTATTTGTTTGGGCTCTTCTTGACCGTGTAACAGTAATATCCAAGTGAATGGTTAATTGGTTGGGTTAGGTATTTGGAGACGATAAATAACTCAATGTTTTGGAACTAAAATTTGATTATTATGTTGATAATCCCATGAATAGTTGAAGAAATGAGCTTCTAAGAAAAAGTTGACAAGTTATAGGATTCACACTTGAAGAGATTGTTAAGAATTCAATTGTAAATAATAAAATATAAATATGAGGATCCATGGACTTAATGAGTCTATCACTTAAGATTTTATGTAATGTGGAGTCCACTTATAATAGATTTGTTATTTGGCCCATTAATACGTGGATAATATTAATCTCCCTGATTTGGGCTGCCCTGAACATTAACACTACTTACTACATTTGTAATTTTTATTTTTACTATGATTCATTAATGAGTTTTATAATAGTTATGTTGTAGGAAAAATGATTATGTTATATTATAGAGATTCATTTTCCGTGCTGGAGTTTTTTTTTTGCAGCGGACCCCATAAAATGTTGTGAATGTAGAAAAAAATTTATAATCATGTTAAATGATAGATAATAAACCCTTCATTAATATAGTATATTTCGTAAACATCGTCCGATTTGGTTTATCCACTAGATGTCATATTGGAAAATGACATTACATATATAGCAAGAATTTACTTGAAAAAAAACAAAATACAGTACAATACCAAAAACGATGAGCTCGGCGTTGTGATACAGGCAAAAAGGCCTTAATTAAGGTGTGTAATTCTCTAATAATAACAATAAGGAAAAAATGTTTGTAGAACTCCTGGAGGTGAATAATAATTATATCATAATTTTCATATGTTTTGGTTGTCTATGTATTAAGGACTTATTATTGACACGAACACAATATATTTATTTTACAAGTCGACACGACACAAATAATCTCTCAGCTTCAAAATACCACGTTTATTATATAGGTCGACGCTATACACATACTAAACATTATTTTTGTTGTATTGACACGTCACATGTGGGGTAGTACTGTGTTTGCAAGTTAATACACAATTGATATAATCACCAAAAAAAAAAAAAATACGCAATTGATACATATTTGAAAATTGGTCGAACTAAATACATACGTGTTCATGTTGTGTCATCGAATTGTATGGAAGACATTTTGTGCTCTTTAAAAAATTGGGGAAAATTGAATAAGATAACAAAAAAAAATCTGTGAAATTTATTTATAAGAAAGACCTAAATAATGTCTGTCTGAAACGAGGAAAGAGGGGCTCTTTGACGTATGTGGTATTTTTATCCATTTAAAATTTTAATTCGGTATTCGATTTACAATATTTATGAATAGGGGTCATTTAGTGACGCAAGGGGTACCCAGCGGCACTGAATGCCGCGAATAACCTGCTGCGTCACTCACACATTCGATTTTATTTTTATTTTTTTTTTCATTTGAGTGCCGCCCTCTTCCCTGGAGAACTCACTGGATTGTGTCAGGTGGCACAATCTCGTTACTTCCGTTACCGTAAAACTTCGGAAAGTCATAACTTTTGACTCGGTATCCAAATGAGATGATTTTTTTTTGATTTCACATAACTTTTCGAGATATACGCAATGACATCTCATTTGATATATTTTATCTCTCACAAACATAGTTTAAATCCATAAAAAAATGGACTAGTGTTGCAAATTTGAACTATGTTAATGGAAGATAAAATATGTCAAATTAGGTGTCGTTGCGTAGATCTCAAAAAGTTATGTGAAATCAAAAAAAAAATCATCTCATTTGAATACCCGAGTCTAAAGTTATGGCTTTCCGAAATTTTACATTAACAGAACTAACGCGATTGTGCCACTTGGCACAATCCCGTGAGTTCCCCAGAAGAGGGGGCGACACTCAAATGAAAAAAGAAAAAAAAACAAAACTGAATGTGAAAGTGACGCAGGGGTTATTCGCGGCATTCAGTGCCGCTGGGTACCCCTTACGTCACTTAATAACCCCCATTCATAAAAATTATAAATCGAATGCCAAATTAAAATTTTAATGGGGTAAAAACCCCGTATGGGTTAAAGAGCCAGAAAGAGGAGTACCTTTCATCACTACTAGGACCCTTGGAGAGGTAATAAACAAAATAAACTCATTAAAACCTATTGGTAATCTAGAACCTTCATTTGATGGAGGCAAGGACTTTGCTCAATGTTACATTAATCATGGATAATTGGATAAAACAAGTCTAACAATTGATCTTTGTATTATGTAGAAACACCTAAGATGGAAAATAAACAAATGTTAAATAAAATAGGGGAATGATCCGTTTACAAATTTTTTTTACAAATTACATGAAGTATGATCGGTCATACAATCTTGACACCAGTAATTGATTAATATATATATATATATATATATATATATATATTAATAATGTACTAGAGTCAAAAGATCTCTTCCCATATATATATGGGTTTAATTAGCAGATGTACACTGAGCATATCTAATGTTTGGTGTGGTCAAAAAATTATAACTATGTACTACGGGTAGTACATAGTTATAATATTAAAGTTGTTATTTTTTCTCTTCGGAAATTTAACTATATACTACGGGTAGTACATCGTTATAATATTAAAATTGTTTTTCTCTCCCTCTTTTCAATAACTTTTCATATAGTTGTTGGGTCATGAAGGAGAGGAAAAAAAAAATTAATATAATTATATACTACTCGTAGTACATAGTTAAAGTTCTGAAAAGAGAAAAAAATACAATTTTAATATTATAATTATGTACTACCTGTAATATATAGTTTTAATTGTTTGACCGCATCAAATCTTAGATATGGTCACGAGACAAATCATTTTGATATATATATATATATATATGGTAAATCAAAAGTTACGTTACATGATGTAACATAACTTTCTTACACACACAATTGAGAAAAGAGAGGAGAGAGAAGAAAGAAAAGAGAAAAATCAAGGGATGGGACCCACATAAAATTATGTGTGTAGAAAAGCTATGTTACATCATGTAACATAACACACATTTTGACACACATATATATATATATACATATATATATATATATATATATGTTTATATATATATCTATATGGGGTAAATAAAAATAGCTTTCCTACACACATAGTTGAGAAAAGAGAGGAGAGAAAAAAATCAAGGGATAGGATCCACATAAAATTGTTTGTGTAGAAAAGTTATGTTACATCATGTAACATAACATACATAAAACTCATATATATATATATATATATACATATAAGTAGGATCATTAATCAAAAAAAAAAATATAAATAGGATCATTTGACACCTTATCTGAGAGCCGTTAGATCAAAAAAGATCAACGATTCTGATTTGCAAGCATGTGACACCATTGATCTTTTTTGATCTAACGGCTATCAGATGAGGTGTCAAATTTGAAATTTGACACTAGTGTCAAAGGATCCTACCTCATATATATATGGGTTTTATAAGAGTTATGTTATAGGAAGAATGATAGTATTATATTATAGAGATTCGTTTTGCGTGCTAGAGTTTTTTTTTTTTGTTGCGGGCCCCACAAAATGTTGTGTGTGTAGGAAATTTTTTGTGGTCATGTTAAATGATAGATGATAAACCTTATATATATATATATATATATATATATATATATATATATATATATATATAAACATTTCTAGAGGCACTCTAGATAAACTTATCTACAGCCACCATTTTTAAATATGTTCTCCCGGGAAGGATGTGCTTACCACCAAAAAAGTTTACCACCTTTACAACCAATTTAATCACCGCTGATTTCCATCAATATAACGGTTATGATTTATTGGATTTAATGAAAATTAATAATTAATTAATAAATGTAATCCAATAATTTTGAATAAATTATAACTGTTAGATTGACGGAAATCAACGGTGATTAGGTTGGTTGTAAATGTGGTAAACTTTTTTGGTAGTAAGTATATCCTGCCCCTATATATATATATATGTGTGTGTATATGTATATGTATATTTATGGGCTTAGTGAGTATCAAGTGACTGGATGTAATTTTGGTCCAGTGCAATGTATTCTCCCGCGAGATTATAGTGCAAAAAATATTATAACTATATTCTCCCAGGAGAATACTTGAAGAACACCATTATAATATTTTTGCACTATATTCTCGCGGGAGAATATAGTCACAATACACTCATTGGATGGTCCAGTGACTGAATTTTGGATTTTTCGTATATATATAGGGGAGACATTTTCTCATGTTGCATGAGAATTCAATTCTCATGTTGTGACCCTTCGATTTGCGTTCAAAGCTTTTATTTTCTTTTTTCTTTTTTCATAAATGTGGGGCCCACCACTAGTTGAGTCACAACATGAGAGTTGAATTCTCATGTAACATGAGAAAATCAAATCCCATATATATATATAAGGAAAATCAACTATGCAGAATTTCTTGATGCAGTTGTTTACATTAAATGGAAAATAAACAAATGTTTTCCAAAAGAAGCGAAGTTATTTACATTTTTTTTCTTAAACTATGTATAATTTCTGGTGCAGTTGTAACCAAATTCAAGTAATTCGATCTCGTAAAGAGCTCATTTGGTTGGGCTTCTCAAGAAAAGTGTTTGTTTTTATGTTTTGTTTATTTTAGAAGTGTATTTTTATAAAAGTTAAAATTATTTAGATTTTAAAAAAAATATTTGACTTTTGACTTCTATTTTTTTAAGTTAAAAGTTTTAACTTAAAAAAACAAAATTTTGATTTTTTTTTTTTTTTTATGATTTCTGCTTCTTTTAACAGCAGATTTTTTCTGAGAAATGCTTTTTTTCAACAAAAAAAAAGTTTTTGAATAAAAAAACACATCCAAATAGGTCTTTTATCATATACAGATGTAATCACAACAACATGAATAATTTTTTTTTAGTTTATTATATATTATAGTATCTATACAACCTAATTTTGAGGGTTTGTTGTTTGGCATTTAAAATGACCTGAGTTATATCATTTTAAGAAAGATATAGACACAAAAAAATAGAAATCATGGGAATGAGAAAGTGGGAGGTTTTTTTAATTTAAAATTTAAATAATTTTTTTTTGCATCTGTCTCTCTCTTAAATGAAATAACTTTATATCATTTAAAATTACAAACACTTTCCCCTAATTTTAAACTACTCACATATCAATAGTTTATTATTATGAATAATTATTATATATTGTTCTGGCATTTTTAGAACCATCTCAATACAACATACTAACGATTTTGTATTTAGTAATTAACAATGTTTTCATTCAATTTACAAAAAACAGTCGAGTTGTTTTTCTTTTCTATACTAGCCTATTTTTTGTTTTTGAGAAAAAATAAATTATGCTTATCTAACGCATTACTAAACGGGGAAAAAAAGATGGTATTAATAAAAATTAAGTGAACGAATTGGAACTGTTGTCAATTATCATGGTTTTTCGGGTCCTACGGCACTAAATTAAACACGCGTTTTGAAAGAAGGAAAGACACGGGAAAGGATCTTCAAAGAGTTATTGGATACCAATAGATTGTGTTGTATTCGGAAGGAAAGCAAAAATGTGCAACACGATCCAATGTTTGGTGTGTTGGAAAGTGTTTATAATGATTAATTGAATTGAATCAAATAAAATGAAAGGATAAGAAATAAGCCTATGGTCATCTAATTAATCAAAACACCCCAAGACAGCTAATTAATTGTTGGGGCCACGTCTGAAGTTAATCAATAAGCGTGTTGTCTTTCTGTTATCTATGACCAATCAAAGTATACAAGTTTGTGATTATCAGGCTAACATAATTCTTCTTTTAGCATACAATGTCGTGATATATAATTGTTTTCTATAATTAATTGAACCCCTCATTGTTGACAAATACAATAAATTAGTACTTATCCCACTCATTTCCTCATTCCACTTAGCAAAATCTCTTTCTTTATGTTTTGCTGTTCTGACTCAACTAGCACCAGTCTTAACCGAAGCTCCGTTTCCTCTTATTGAGCTGTTGAGTCCAATTTCTCCATTGACAAAATTATACTAGATATTGTACGTATAATTAATATTTTGTAAATTATATTTCTTTGATACAATTAAAGTTTGGGTCGATCTAAATATTAGATCTCTGTGGGTATCAATTCCTTATTTATAAATGTTCTTAAAATGCATATTATTGTCACAAATATAATTGAAGTATTAACTTAAATGAGAATCCCATTTTTTCCAAAATTTGACTTCGAGTATACCGAGAAATGCGGATGACGGAATAGCAAAGGTTTAGTTGCTTCAGGAATTATTTTAAGCCTTGAAAGTGACCGATCAGTTGCTGTTAATTACTCTATGTTGGCAACAAATAGTCTGAAAATGATGTTGCCTTATGGCTTATTATAATCATGTTGACCTTACGCCAACAATGAGATATAAGTGCCTAAACAAGCAATTATATATTCTGTACTCTTTTACTGTGATTTACAAAGGATTAAAAGTTTGTCCTTTTAAACGATGTAACTTATGTCATTTTAGTAATTTATAACTATATACTAAGGGTAATACATAGTTATAATATTAAATTTATATTTTTTTCACTTTTCGCGTCAGCAAACAGTGTTTAAAGAGAGAGAAAAAAGTACAACTTTAATAATATAACTATGTACTATTCTTAATACATAGTTATATTCTCATATTGTTGGAGAGTATTTTTTTTTCTTACTTATTTCATGTTGCTTTTTCTTTATAAGTTGGTGGGTCCCATACATAATTGTCTCTATAGCATGAGAGGACTTCTCTAATTAATAAATCCCTTAAATCAGAAAAAGAAACGCCTATGCTTCGTATGATAGGTGTTGTGCCTTCAACATATAGATATTTTAGAGCAAAAAGAATAAGGATTTGACAGTAATTCATTGATAAAAGTTGTATTTCTAATGAATCCTTGATAATCTTCCTTCAGGCACACTTTCACTCTGTTTATATGTTTTTATAGGAAGAAAAACATGAATTTAAGCTATGTTGCAAACAACTGACTCAAGCAGTAAGAAAGATAGCCAAAGTAAGGATATTCACGTGATCAGCGTGAAGATGACGCGGATCGCGCCACAATCCAGGCAGAAAGGCAAAATTCATTATGATCAGCGCTGATGGTGCGGTGTTCACGCTAACCGCGCTAGAAAGAGAGTTTTTCTCTGGATCACCGCGCGATTAGCATGGATCTGGCGCTAATCGCGCGGCAATGGGCTGTGCGTTTTTAAACGTGCAGATTTGGATGAAATAATGGAGAGGAAATCAAATCTTTTAGAAGAGGCTGACCTAATTTATACCTTGGTTATAAAAAGGAGTCAGAAACCTAAAGAGGAGAAACTTTTTCACGGAGAAGAACACGGAGGCAAAGATCAAGCAAGCATTTGGACTAGAGCTTTCTTCTTCTCAATTTTTCTGGTTATTATATTTTTATGAATTCTTTTCAATACTTTGATTTGTCAGACATGAATATGTCTGGCTAGTCTACTTTATTGTGGTAAGGGTCACAACCCTTGATGTGAACCCCTTGTAAGTTGGATTAATTTTACATTTATTTATCCAATTGAATTTATTTTCCTTGTTCTTCATCTCCTAATTCTTTTAGATCTGATCATTCTAAATGGACTGCGAGGGTTAGGGTTCACAATAGGGATATCGGGATCCTAATTCCTGACAGGAAGAAAAGTAACTGTTCATGTATGCACTAGGGATAGACTACATGAATGTCAAACGTGAAAGATTCACTGATTTATACGTTTAACCTAAAAAGGAATTTCTAAGGGATTAAGGTTCTAATAGGGTTAATAAGGTTAAGATCACTAAGGGATTAGGGCTTAACCAATCAAATAAAAGATTGTGAGTCGTTTGATCAATGGGTAAATTGAATGTAAATGTTGATTCAGATTAAAAGGTGAGGATCGGAAAGGTGTTTGTCCTATTACCGTAATATTTTCTCAATCATTTTTACATCTTTTATAATTCAATCTCTGTTCATCTATTTCTCAAGAAAACCTAAAAATACGCTTTTACTTTTAGTTTTATTTTCTAATTAATCAACAATTTTTGTCACACCCATTTGGATTTATTCAACTTAAGGGGACTAGTTATTGTAGTACTTGGTCTACAATCCATGTGGAGACGATCTCTACTTACACTTTATTACGTGGGACGATCGGTACACTTGCCGAGTTCGCAACAATAGGATCGAGAAGTTAAGAAAGCATAGAGAGAGACTCAAAGGTGGACGAAAATGGGGAAGAGAATCATGATGTACTGCAATAAAATGTACATAGTAGTAGAAAAGAAACCATCAAACACCTTTGCTTTCCTTGCTGTTCATAATATGGTTTTATGTTCTTTTATATATCCTTTGCAACTCCACCACACTAGACCTGTAAGATATCAGAGATACTTTCAATAAAGAAAGAAATCAAGAAATGAGTTCTGTGAGCTTGTGTATTCTCTGTAAAACTAAATCTAAATGTACATTGAGAATTTACATTGAATTTATAGCCTATACAATAAAAATGAGAGTGATAACTGAAGTTAGTTAGAGTTTGTTGTGATGATTAGTGGACCGTAACTGTCTATTGGGCTTTCATCCATCCCTCAAGTGTAGTGGGCTGAGGAGACAGAACACGAAGCTTGGACTTGAAGTCCAAGAATTTGACATCGAGTACAACTTTGGTAAGTCCATCAGCTATCTGGTCAACGGCTGGAACATGATGCACAATGACAAGGTTTGCAAAGACCTTCTCTCTTACAAAATGAAGATCCAGTTCGAAGAGTTTTATGCGAGAATGAAAAATTGGATTGGCAGTAAGTAGAATGGCCGATAGGTTGTCACAATAGATGGTGGGTGGTCGTGGATCAGAGATGTGAAGCTTAGAGAGAAGGGGATTCTAAATCAATTATTTGAGGAAGATATGCGAGATTTGAAATCCTTTCTATAAATAAGGGAGTAAAAACCCTTAGAAGAGATCTTTTTTTGGAGGGGGGATTGCAAAAAACACAACAGAGAGAGAGCTCTTGGAATTTATGCTGAAGATCAACGCTCAGAGAAACTGAAGACTAAAGATTCCTTCTTCGTCTTCTTCTTCTTTTCCATTATTCTATGAATTTTTTTTTATTTTAAATTGTTGAAGTCAGACATGTTTGGCTAATTTTCTTTTGTATTTAGGGTCATGTTTTTATAATTATTTTAATTCAATTAGTTTTATTTTACCTTGAATGAATTTTTCCATATCCATATTAGAATTGATCACTCTATTATAGGGTTTTGAGAGTTAGAGCTCACAATAGGCATATTGGGGTTTTAATTTAGAATGGGGTAAAATAATAATTTGTGCGTGATCTAGACATAGGCTTTATGAATTGCGGACTTTTTAATTCATCCACTTAATGCTTGATTCAAGAGGGATTACTAGGACACTAAGATTCTAATTGGGTTAAAGGGTTAAATACACTAAGACATTAAGGTTTAACTAATTGATTTGAGAAATATGAATTGTTTGAACTAATGAATTAATTAATTATTAGAATTAATTCAGATTTCTAAAGGAGGATCAAATGTGAAGTGTATTTGGCTACAAGTCTACAACTTCGTATTACAATCTTTATTCATCTTTTTCTCTTGCATTCTTGATTCTTCTTGAATGTTCTTGATTTTCACTGCATTTAAACTTAATTACTTTTACTTTGTTTCAAAATCTATTTTCTCAACCAAATCGGATTTTCCAAATTAAGGGTACTAGTTATAATAATACTTGGTGCATTAATCCTCGTGGGAACGATACTTTCTTATCACTTTTATTACTTAAACGATCGGTATACTTGCCGAAATCGCAACAAATCCCTACTTCGCTCTCATATTCTTCCCTTCTATGAATGTCTTGCTCTCTCACAAATCACAACTAGGGGTGTAAATAGGCTAGGCTGAGCTAGACTTTGACTTAAATATGCTAGGCCTGTGGAAAAATCCTTAGGACTTAGTGCCTGACCTTTTAGCTTGTGTGGGACCAGATTATAAGTCTGGACTGACCTGTATTTAAAAAATAAAAGCATTGGCCTAGGCTTTTAGCTTGTTTAAACCTATTAAACATTCAATAATTAAAAATGGAAAAAGTATTTCTCCAGTCACTGTAGATACTTTATCTCCAGTGAGCTCAAAACGACGTCATTTTGAGTTATAAGATTAAAAAATCATAATGATAAAGACTAATATAACCTGCAATATATCAGAATTACAAAAATATCTTGATTTCCGCCCCAAAAAGACGTCATTTTGGGCTCACTGGAGATAACTTATCTTCATTGACTGGAGAAATCCTTTACCCTTAAAAAATAATTAAAATAATATTATTTTATTATTCAAAATTATTGAAATAATAATTTTATTTAATATAAATAATATGATATAAGTCAACTTGTAGACTTATAGGCCCGACATGTACAAAAAAACCTATGACCTATTTTTTAAATAGGTTTTTAAAAAAGCCTAAGCCTGTTCTATTTGATTATTTGTAATAGGGCAAATCTGACCTAACATAGACTAGGCTGTAGGCCCTTGTAAGCCGACCTAGCCTATTTGCATCCTTATAACTACCACCATTTTTTCTTAGATTATGCGATTTTTAAGAGAGATAAAAAAAGAAAGAAAGAATGGTAGTTGCATGTACAAAATTTCTCACGTACATTACAATGCTAATGTACAAAAGTTTTTAAGTATGACGACAACTCGACAAGTACCTATTGAGATAGTAATGAGTATGAGTCCTATACAAAAAAATAAAAATAAAATTGTGAGGTATGTGTTATACCAATACTTACTTTCACAAGTTTTAGGTAATTTTTTTATCTAAATAAATTACTTTTGGAACCAATTTCGGATTAGATTAGTTCTATCCAATTCATGTAATAAAATTTGTTTATATTAAACGATACGATTTATTCCTTTTTATTCAGATTTGTTTTTATTATATTTTCCTTTTGAAATTTTAGTGTCCTGTAACTCCATACAAAGAGCAACTTTCAAAACCAATATTCATTGGTTTAAGTGGCAAAAATTTTATTTTCCTTGAATAGAGAATTAGATATCTCAAATTCAAATCCTTTAATGGAAAAATTGAATATTGCTGTGAAAAGAGCCATCCCATGCACGACTCTCTGAAATTGAATTATATATGTACATATACTCTCTCTCTCCACTAATTCTGACTTTAAGCTTAGGCTTGATCTAAGCCAGAGAGTATGAAATAGGAAAATAGAGAAAATAATTAATGGTTCCGCTTCTTCAAAAATATTTTCCTTTCTTGTTTAATTTATTGATTGATTACGTATTAAATTAATTTAATCACTAATTTACTTACATTTGACCAGTGAAATGCTTATATTCTGATATATCATATTATTAATTAAATGTAAATAAATTATTAATTATATTAGCTTAATAATTAATTAATATTTGAAAAATAAAATAGAGCATGCCTAATAATTAATTATGC
>JAVKPL010012243.1:0-57433 GCA_032173675.1 Gastrolobium villosum | reverse complement strand
AAAAGATTGTAAACCTCAATGATCAATACCGGACATTTCGTGCAGAGAAGGCAGCAGTTTCTTTGTGTGTGTGAGTGGGGATACGGGATGGGAAGGGCGGAGATAGTTCTCTCAGTCCATGAAGCGTTCCCGCTTTTATTTATTCAAATAATAGCACCGGTGGATCTTTGTTGGTATATGGGTGTCCTAGAGACAATCGATTACTTTTAATAAATAAAGGACACTAGATGTAGAACTTTATTTGTCGCAAATGAATAAAAGCACTCTTTATCCAGTTTCATATTATGTCTCGATATTGTTGTTAATATTATATGAACGAACTGGATAAACCCCTTGGAATAGAACAGGTATCACTTGAGTATCTGTGATGAGATCACGATCATGAGGATTCAAGGATATCACATGTCTATTCCTAATTATATGTTCCTAGTATAGAGACACTGAGATTGGGGATCAGTAATCTCGGGTAAGACTAGCACGACTTATCTACTTGTATATGGATACAAGGTAAAGGACCTCATGAGCTACAGATATGGTGATATCTTAGCTAAAGTCGTGGGTGGACCTATAAGAGTATAGCTTGCACTGACCAGACCCAAAAAGAGACTCGATGAGGAAATCTCACAGATAGTGTCATTAGAGTAATCTATTTATATTTGGTTATGTCTTTCCTTATATCAGAAGTTATTACTTAGATTGTGTTCTAGAAGGCATCTTTTGATTGTATGCCTCGTCTGCCTGAAACATGGAGACTCATAGGTATACTGTTGGGCGTGTCCTGAAAGAGCACAGGGCTAGGGTAATAAGCTGAAGGAATTCGTCAAATCTCTGTGAGAGATTAGGTTATCTGTAAACCGGAGAAATCAGGATGACATTTATAGGGACTCGGTAATCTATGCATAGTAAAAGAGATCATGAGATGATCCCCTTTAGAGTCAGTAAATTGAAGATTCCCTATTTCGAATAAAGCCTACCTAAACCGCAGGGGTTGATTCATTTCCTTACCCTAGGTTAATGGGAAGATAACCGTGACGAAGGGAAAAACATACGGTAACCAAATATGTGTAATAGGATGATCAAGTCATTAATCTGACTAGCTCTGGGGCAACAAAGCATTGCTAGTGCTCTGTGTTGTCATTAATTGGGTTGTGGGCTTATTGGGCCCAAGCCCAATTATGTCAGAGGCTAAGTTGGACCTAATGGGTCACACACTAACACCTTGTAGTCATGAATAAACTAAGCTTTAAAGCTATTGGGCCTAGTAATGATTGTTAGCCCAATAAGCTGTTTGGAAGCCAACCTAAAGGGTAGAGGGCGCCACGGAGCAATATAATGGGCTTGGATAATCCAAGACATTACTAATTAATTTAATTAGTTAAATTAATTATTAAACATTTAAATTTTGAAATTTGAATTTGGAATTTGAATTTTGAAATTCAAACTTTGAATTTGAAATTTGGTTGGATTTTGAAATTTAAATTTTGAATTTGAAATTTGAATTTGAATGTTTGAACATTCGAATTCAAGTGTTTGAATTCGAATTTGAATTGACTATGAAAAGTTGTTTAATAACAAAAGGATAAGATGAGATCTTATTTGAACAAATCCCCTGCATAAGAAGATATTTTGGATCTTATCTAATGAGGAGGTTGTAAATTTGAATGCAAAGTGAGTGTCATTTTGTCAACTAAATGTGCTACAATTCTGATTTGGTTGGTTAAGAGATTCAGTGAGTTAGTTGATTCAAATTTGAATGCAACTACTCAATGTATCTGGACTCAAAATGGGACTTTATTGGGGCACATGAAATGGTTGGTCATGTGATGACTATTAGGTCAGAATCTTGAAAGGATAATGACCTAATCTTATAAGGATTCAAATGAGAGGTGGTTAGAAATTTTGAATTGGAAACAGATCCTTGATTCCCTCCAACCATGCGCACATTTGGTGTGATTTTCAAGTAAGAAAATCTTCTCATTCTTTCCTACTAAGTGACCTATGGTGCGCACAAAGGGAGCAAGTTCTCTTCCTTAGGGTTTTCACAAAAACCTAGCCTACTCTCCTCATCTCATGCGCCATTTCTCTAGTGTAGTTTCACTTCACTTTCTAAACACAAAACCTAGTGTAACAACCCGTGTTAACCCGGATTGTTAACATACTATCGTATTAAGCCACGCTTAATTAAAATGCGGAATAACTTTTTCTAAAATTCAATTATGACGTCATTAACCTTAGCCAACTTGATTATTTAATCAATTTCATAAAATACTGCCTGTATGTAAATTGCAAAACAACTAACTGAATACCTCATATATAAATGTAATGTGAGTATCTAAAGTCACAGGACTACAACACATAGCCTGGACCATGAATCATGATACTTTAATACAACTTTAACTAAGAAGACAATAACAAGTCTATGTGGCATGGACAAAGCCCATGCTCACCGAATAAAGCACAAAGCCCAATAACAGTCTCAACAGACAATATCATAATCATAGTGGAAAAACATAACAGCAGTCAACATCCAGCATGTCAGCATGTCATAATAATATCAACTCAGCTCTGGCCTCCTGCCACCTGAGCCCTCAACATTACCTGAACCTGAAATAAGCGTCCCCAAACGTGGGGTGAGATCTCTAAACAAGAAATCTCAGTAAGACAAGGGGTCCTCAAGGATCTTCCACCCCAAGCTCACTTACATGTGCAATATAAGTTCAAAAGCAATATTTCCAATATTAGTTCCAAAACTATGCAGTGCAACAGATATTCGTGCCATGTGTGTTTTTATTTTCCACTGGCCAGAGAAATGTAGGAATACGTCTATACCCACACGAGTACAAGGAACACCGCTTGCACCTCACCCACAACCTCACCATATCGTATGTACCACATACTCAGGCTTACCGTAAAGGTGGACACCACATTGCATATCATAAAGGCACATTGCATATAACAGCTCAACAACATTTCCAAATATCAAAAGTATGTAACACAACATGCATATAACCATATCCCCATGGAACATGGTGGAACCACAACATGGCTAAACCGAGGACACGAAGCTTACCTTGCAAGCTAGCTATCTAAGCCAAGAGTCCGACCACTCTCAAGTCCAAACACAGCAGTATCACAATCTGTCATGGACCAATAATATATCATTAATTATGCATCACAAGCATACAACTTAAAGACTACGCCTTTCCTTTACGTTTTACGTCTTAAGGCTTCCAACAAAGCCATAAGCCCTTAATCATATGATTCTGACTTAGTTCATTTATTACAGAAGTTCAACTTCCTTAATATAGGGTCCACAAACCCCCAATAGCCTACTGTACCCACAGCTCAGCTACTGTTCTGAGAAATCCCAGAATATCCGGATATCACACTGACCATATCCGGATATACTATATCCGGATATCCAGATCCCATATCCGGATACGAATATCCGGATACCATATCCGGATATCGATATCCGGATATCTGTTCGACAAATATCTGGATATCTCACGACAGAATGCAGTTTCTGCATTTCGCGAATATCCAGTCCAAAGGGTCCAACTTTAACCGATTATAGATACTTAAACATGCATTTCTAGGTGTGTTTAACCTACCACACCCTTAAGTTATCAACTTAGCTCAATACATGCATCAAGGTTCCATTTTTAAGCATTTAGACTCATGATCATAGTTGGTATAACTTACCAAAGCTCAAAAACAGGGGAATGAGGACACTTGGAGCTCACTAATAGCTCCTCAAACTCAGACCAAGTATGAGCACGAAAATGGCACCTCCAAGGTGGGTTCTTGCACCACAAGATGGCTCCTTGGACTGTGGATGCTTAGGGTGCATGGAGCTTTCATGACATTTTGGAGGAGTCTATGGATTGCACATAGCATGACATTAGTATTTTGAGACTTAGGTCATGAACATATTGCATGATGTTATTGCCATGCTTTTGTAGTGTTCATGATTGCATACTAAGTCTTGTTTATTGCTTATTATTCATGACATGTATAATTGTATATTTTGAGTGAGCATGGGACTTGTCCATTGCCACATTCATTGCACTTGAAGTCTTGGTATTCATGTTGTAAAAATGGTCCATATTTGTATGTAAATGGCCATTACATTGGGGACTTTGTAAATGATGTTTGATTTAAGGAAAATGCATGATGGAAGGGCCTAGAGCCTACATTAGGGTATGTTTAAGTGTTGTGTGGAGTACCAAGGGGTTAGGGATGGATTACACAACCCTTTTGGGGCTTAAAATGCTGTAATCTGTCACTTTTGCTGCATAGTAATCGATTACCCAAGCATGGTAATCGATTACCATGCAATAGGGGACGAAAAATAAGCTTCTGTCTCCACTGGTAATCGATTACTGAGGATTGGTAATCGATTACCAAGTGAGGTAATCGATTACCCAATCTTGGTAATCGATTACCAGAACAGAGGATGAAGAATTTTGGCTACTCCCTTATTTTTGACAGGTGGTAATCGATTACCACCCACTGGTAATCGATTACCACAGTGTAATTTTCGAAAATTCAGGTTTTTCTAGACTAAAAGAAAGGGGCTTAACTTGATGGGTAGAACTCCAAATGATACGTGGTTTGAAACCACGCGTAGCTAACGTAAAGGACTATAACATGGTAAAACGTGAGAGTAAGATGGTGAGTTTAAATGAATTGAATAAAAAGAAAGATTAGTGATGTTAGTAAAATGTATGATTCCGCGAATTGCATTTACAATTATAGTGTTGTTTTAATTGATTACGGAAAAAGTTATTGTTATAAAAAGGAATATGATAAAAGGAAAAAGTTTGCCCGTAATTTAATTAACCCAATTACTGTGATTGTAACTGCGCTTAGTATCATAATCAATGTTAACAACACCGGTGTACAACGGGCTGTTACATTTTATGGTATCAGAGCAGTTTTGTGAGGGAAACTCTGATTGTGTATGTTGTATCTTGTGTTCCATAGCTATCTGTGAACTATTTATGATTAATGTATACGTGATTCCTCAGTGTGGGTCTGATCAACTCATTCCTTTGTGTTACATGTACAGATATCATGAGTAGGGCGCGTGGTCGCCGTGGGGCACGTGGTGCAGGTCCTTTGCCACCGGATCCGGTCACTGCAGTCCTGAATGCTCTGCAGGCGGAGACGGCTGCGAATAGAAACATGACTGAAAACCTAATGAAGAATAATCAGGATATGATGCAGGCCTTTATGGCTGAGATGAGGGCCGATAGAGATCGTCCTAGGAGGGATAATTCACCTCCACACACGGCTACGGTGACTCCTACACCGACGCCATCTGTTACTCCTCAACAGGGGGAGAGTGGGGCTAGTCACCACACTGGTGAGGCTAGTCATCATACTACTGACCCTAGCTATGTTCCTGATCCGTCATCTGTTGCCCAATCCACTGGGGCTGCGGGGCAGGTTGTTGGTAATGCTGATGATGAGCGTAGGCTCATATCTTTTAGGAAACATAAGCCACCTGCATTTCTGGGGTCAAGGGACCCAAAGGAGGTTACTGCTTGGCTGAGAGGAATGGACAAGATTTTCCAAGTGATGAGGTGCCAAGATCCGCAGAAGTTATTATATTCTGTTTATATGCTGGAGGGTGACGCCCAAGAGTGGTGGGACAATGTGTCTCGCCCATTTGTTGTTCAGGGAGAGGTTATTACTTGGACAATGTTCGAAGGTCTGTTTCATGAAGAATACTTTCCCCGTGATGTTCGGCAGGCAAAGCAAGGTGAGTTTGATAGCCTTGTACAGGGAGTCATGACCGTGGATGCCTATGTGGCAAAATTTAATGAACTTGTGAAGTTTGCTAATTATGGGGGTACTCTACCTACTCCTGAGTTCTTGTCAGCTAAATTTCAAAGAGGGCTGAGTGAGAAGATTGCTAAGAGGATGTCTAACACTGCGGTGAGAAACTTTGCTGACTTGGTGACCCAATGCAAGAGGGTCGAGACTGTTTACGGAAGATATCCGAAATCTGATTCGGCGAAAGAGCAAGATGTTAAGAGGACACCTGGTCCTTCTGGTAATACCAACAGAGGAGGTTTTAATAATAATAACAGGGGTAGGGGGTTGCATGTAAGGCAGCCTCCTGGTCAGTTCAAGAGGGGTGGAAACACTGGTGGTGGTGGTGCTGCGGACAGATATTTTACCCCACGATGTGAGAAGTGCAGAAAATACCACAAAGGTGTATGTGGTGCTGGTCCATTGGCATGTTTTAAGTGTGGTCGGAATGGCCACTTTGCTAGAGAGTGTCCATCTTCTTCGGGGCAGGCTGCGAATCTGCAGGCCTTGCCGACAGCTACTACTACTGCTACTCCTACTGCTGCTGTTCCTACTGTGGGACGAGTTTATACTACAAATGCGCAACATACTGAAAAGGCTCCGAATTTGGTAAAAGGTATAATTTTCCTCTCTAATGTTGATTTGTCTGTGTTGTTTGATTCGGGAGCAACACATTCTTTTGTGGCGGACTATGTGGCTAAGGCGTTGGACTTAAAGGTAACACGGATGGTTCCTCCGATGCGTATTACTACCGCTACGGGAGAGGTTAGTGAATCGTCTTGGATTTGTGAAGATGTGAAGTTTACTTATTTAGGCAGGGGTTACACCATTGATTTAATTATCTTACCCCTGGCCTCTGTCAATTTGATTTTGGGGATGGATTGGTTGTCTCGGAACTGCGCAATGATTGATTGCTGCGGAAAGAGGTTGTTGCTATCTCACGAGAGGCCGTCTGTTTGTCCGTCTTTGTATTTGTCAGTCAGTCAAATTGTGAAAGCCTTGAAGGCTGGAGATTTGGGTTATGTCTTGTTGGGCGGATTAGTGGGTGACAAAAAGGAGGAGATTTCTTCTATTCCGGTTGTAAATGAGTTTGAGGACGTATTCCCTGATGAGATACCGGAATTTCCGCCTGAGAGAGAGATTAAATTCTCAATTGACCTATTGCCTGGTGTGGGGCCGATCTCCTTGGCTCCATACCGGATGTCGCCACTTGAGTTGGCCGAGCTGAAGAAACACATTGAAGAATTATCTGCAAAGGATTTTATTAGGCCGAGTGTGTCTCCGTGGGGAGCACCGGTGATATTTGTGAAGAAAAAGGATGGTAGCATGAGATTGTGCACTGACTACCGACAGTTGAATAAAGTGACTATTAAGAATCGGTACCCATTGCCGCGCATTGATGATTTATTAGATCAGTTGAGGGATGCCTGTGTGTTTTCGAAGATTGATCTTCGGTCCGGATATCACCAGATTCGGATTAAACCGGAGGATGTACCTAAAACAGCTTTCCGATCAAGATACGGACATTTTGAATATCAAGTGATTCCTTTTGGGCTTACTAATGCCCCTGCGGTGTTCATGGATTATATGAACCGCATTTTTAAACCGTATTTGGACCAGTTCGTGATTGTATTTATTGATGACATTTTGATCTATTCTAAGAGTAAGGAAGAGCACATCGACCATTTGAGGACTGTGTTGCAGGTATTGAAAGATAAGAAACTGTATGCTAAACCGTCTAAGTGTGAATTCTGGTTGTCTGAGGTGCAATTTTTGGGTCATGTTATTTCTGCAAGCGGTGTTGCAGTGGATCCAAGCAAGATTGAAGCGGTAAGTGACTGGGAACGACCTAAGACTGTGACTGAAATCAGAAGTTTTCTGGGGCTTGCTGGTTATTATCGCCGGTTTATACAGGGATTTTCTGCGATGGTTCTACCGTTGACTCGATTGACACGAAAGGATACTCCTTTTGTGTGGACCCAGGAATGTGAGGACTGTTTTCTGCTACTTAAAGAGAAGTTGACCACTGCTCCGGTGTTGACTCTACCTGATCCGGAGGGTGAGTTTGTGTTATATTGTGATGCTTCTAAGAAAGGTTTAGGGAGCGTACTGATGCAGGAAGGAAAAGTGATTGCTTACGCGTCTAGGCAGTTAAGGCCGCATGAAGAAAATTATCCGACGCATGACTTGGAACTGGCTGCTATTGTGTTTGCCTTGAAAATCTGGAGGCACTTTCTGTATGGGATGAAATTTGCTGTGTTCAGCGACCATAAAAGCTTGAAATATTTGTTTGATCATAAGGAGCTGAATATGAGGCAGCGTAGATGGGTTGAATTCTTAAAAGATTATGACTTTGAGCTGAAATACCACCCGGGAAAGGCTAATGTTGTGGTAGATGCATTGAGTAGGAAGTCTGTCAATTTATCTCATATGATGATGTGGGACAATGAAGTGATTGTTGCACATGAAAATAACGATTTCTTTGCAGGATGTGTGATATGGAGTTGACTCGGATTGAGAACGAGCTGCACGAGAAGATTAAAGAGACTCAGATTCGCAATGAAAGTATAAAGTATTTAAAAGGCCAGAGTGGCATATCTGTCAATGAACAGGGATTATTGTTATATCAAGGCAGGATTGTTGTGCCCAAGGAACTTGCAGAGGAAGTTATGACTGAGGCCCATAAGGGTCAATATGCTATCCACCCAGGTGCCACAAAAATGTACCAAGATTTGAAGGTTAAGTTCTGGTGGCCTGGGATGAAAAGGGATGTTGCTGAATACGTGTCTAAGTGTTTGGTTTGTCAGAAAGTAAAGATAGAACATCAGAAACCTGCTGGATTACTTCAGCCGCTGGATATACCTGAATGGAAATGGGAGAGTATTTCAATGGATTTTGTTGTGGGATTGCCGCGAACTCAAGCTGGCTATGACTCGATTTGGGTTATTGTGGACCGACTTACGAAGTCTGCACATTTTCTACCAGTACGAGTGGATTACACCACAGAGAAGTTGGCTACACTGTATGTAAAGGAGATTGTTAGACTCCATGGGATACCGATTAGCATTGTGAGTGATCGGGACCCGAAGTTTACTTCACGTTTTTGGGGAGCTTTGCAGCAGGCTTTTGGCACTTAGCTTCGACTGAGCACTGCTTATCACCCGCAGACTGATGGTCAGACTGAGAGGACCATACAGACACTTGAGGATATGCTGAGAGCTTGCACACTGGAACAGGGTAATGCTTGGGATAAGTACTTACCATTGGTGGAATTTTCTTATAACAACAGTTTTCACTCCAGTCTGGGTATGGCACCGTATGAGGTTTTGTATGGCAGGAGGTGTCGTACGCCCACTTGTTGGACTGAGGTAGGCGATAAAGAAATATTGGTCCGGATTTTGTGCAAGAAACAACGGTACAAATTGAAATGATCATAGAAAAATTGAAACAGGCACAGAATCGGCAGAAAAGCTACTATGACAATAAGCATAGACCACTGGAATTTGAGGAAGGTGACCATGTTTTTGTACGGTTATCTCCGGTCACAGGTGTTGGCCGTGCGTTGGGTGTGAGGAAGCTGAGTCCACGATTCATTGGGCCATATCAAATTATGAAAAGAGTAGGATTGATGGCCTATCAGCTTGCCTTACCCCCGTAGTTGTCTAATTTACATGATGTTTTTCATGTGTCGCAGTTGCGACGTTATGTTCCGGATGAATCACATGTGGTGATACCGGATAATATTGAAATCAGGGAGAACTTGAAGATTCCCATCGGTCCTATTGCAATATTGGACCGCAGTGAAAAGAGACTGAGAAGTAAGATTATTCCCATGCTGAAGATTCAGTGGGAGGGCCGCACACCTGAGGAGGCTACTTGGGAGCGGGAGGACGAGATTCTCCGGCTGTATCCTGAGTTAGCGAGCAGGTATGATTTAATTTTGCGGACAAAATTTCTAAAAGGTGGGGTGAATATAACACCTCAAATATTTAAATGTGTATTTTAACATTATAATGAGAAATTAGAATGGATGGATTAGTGAAAATCCGTGAATTATGGCCAAAATGGGCAAAAAGGGCAAAATGGTAATTGACCAGCCGTGTATTCTGAGGCATAAATACTGAGTTAGAGATTTCATATGACAAAAGTAATGCTGGAAATGGAATCAGGGCGGAAAATTGAGTGAATAGGAAAATTTGGGAAAAATTGATGAATAGTGATTTTTAAGTGTTAAATACTGTGGGGTGAGTGTACCGTTAGGTGTGAAATTTTTATCAATATTTTGGAGAAATAAAAATATTTCATGGACTGGAAAAATATGTAGATTAAGAATTTATGATCGGAATTTTTATCGGGGTTAAAGTTAGATCGCGTGTGGGACCCTTGTGACCGAAGTCACTTAGCCACCCACCCTTTTTTCCCTTTTCTTCCTTCCTTTTCCTTCTTCCTTCGTGCGCCCTCCCTGCAAGTGAGGAACAAAACACTCACCATTTTCATCTCTTTGCCATTTCTTCATTTCTTCACCAAATCTCTTGATTTTGGTGTTGAAATCTATTGTAAACAACCTTCTAGATCCATTGGTAACACTCCCAAGCCGTGAATCCATCTCTTGGCTGCGTTTTTTGGCCAAAACAGATCCGACCCACTTGTGTTCTTGGAGTTTCTTGGAACTTTTGGTCTTCCTTTGGCTTAGTGGAGCCTTGGTGGTGAGCATACACTTGATTGTGAGTATATTTGTGGTATTTTTGTGGTTGATTTTGTAGATCTAGGAATTTATGCTCTAAACCTCTAATTTTAGATGTGTGATGATAGAGAGCCCAAATGGAAAAATGCTATTAGATGAAAAGGCCTTAGAATCATGCTTGTAAGCTAGAAATGCTATGATAATTTTTGGTGAAAAAGTTAGGTTTTTAACTTAGGAAAATTTGAAGAATTTTCATGAAAATTGAGGTTTGGTGTAATTTGGATTTGATGATTGTTGTAGGGTGCCTCACTCGGACGTGATTGTGAAAGGTTGAATTGGAGCATACATTTGGAACGGATTTGCTAAGTGTTGAGGTAAACCCTTGGAACTTGGGTTTAATCCCTTGTGTGCTCCACCACACCTAGTGGAAGGTTGTGGTTCGAATACTTTTCGCAAGATATTTGAATACTTCAACTGGTATTCGAATACTTTTCTCAAAGTATTCGAATACTTTGCTCTCAGCATAAGTATTCGAATACAGCCATGTAGTATTCGAATACTTTCTTTGATTGTGCAATTTTATGAGTTGTAAAACATTCCTTTTAGTCTCTAATCACTTTTAATGTATTTCCTTGACTTGTATAAAATGTTTTGAGGTTATTGAACATGTCAAGGATCTTTTTCATAATAATCAAGGCTTTCAAGTGATTGATAACATGGATAATGCATGCATAGGTTTAAATATCCTTTGAGCTCATTTATGCATCATTAATCAATTTACCTTTACATTTGGATTCTAAGCTCTTAGGAGCATGTTTCAATAATGATCTTGTGTGTTGAATGATTTGCTCTTGTTGACTTGTTTGAATTGCTTCCTTTGACTTTTGATTGTTGCGAGTTGTGTTATCTCTAATGTCGCTTCTATGCTTGTTTGTTATCATCAAAACTCTTGCATGAATGAACTCTTTATTTTAAGCGCATTGGTTTCACAATCTCCCCCTTTTTGATGATGAGAAACTTAAATTGAGAATAGGAGTTAGCGTAATATGTATTTAGATAAGATGATGCTAGGACTCCCCTTTAATATGTGGATATTTGTAAAAGGCGGAGTTCTAGATCTATGTGAATGTAAAATGGCCTTGAAGGCCGATGCATGTACGGTAGAGAAATTAAATTTTTTCACGCAGAAACATACATGCACATAAAGATCCATGCTTTAGGACAACATGATGTTACCTTATTTTGGCCTGATCAGTTAGGGAGATCAATTGTTAGGTCTGAAGGGTTCAAACCCTCTAATGTTGATCCACACCACCGTTCGTCAATGATTCAAGAACACCTTCTTGCAAGCCACCAGATGATCACCACAATGAGGCTTGCTATGCGCTCAATTGGTGAAGGTGGAAGCTAGGTATTGTGTTTGGAGAGGTGTAGTGGACTACCCTATAGAATGGCGCATAAGAGGGATGGAAAATAGGCTAGGTTTTTGAAAAAAAACCCTAAGGAGAAGAACCACCCAACTAATGCGCACAAGAGGGATGAGAGAGTGATATATGGTAATCAGATTTTTCATTCAAACTCATTTGAAAGTGGCGCACAAAACAAGGAGAAATAAGTGGAGTTGTTGCAAATCAAATCTAGCCAACAACCTCCAATCTTATCCTCATGAGACTAAGTGCAAACCTAGTCAAAATTATAATTTAAAAACCATCATATGGTTACCCAATTGGTGCGCCCTATTCAGCCCAAAAAAGGGTCCAAATATGTTGAGTAGTTGCATTCAAAATTTGAACCAACTCACTCACTTATTCTCTCAACTACCAAATCTGATTGGAGCTTGTTTGAATGACTAGATGACATTCATATCCACTCAATATTGCGCTCCAAATCAGCCCCTGGTGATCTCCAAAGATCTCCTCTTGATACAAGGGATTTGTTCCAACAAGATCTCATCTTATCCTTTTGTTATGAAACAACTTTTCATAGTCAATTCGAATTCAAACACTTGAATTCAAATGTTCAAACATTCAAATTCAAAATTCAAATTCGAATTTCAAAATTCAAATTTCAAAATTCAAAATTCAAAATTCAAAATTCAAAATTCAAAATTCAAAATTCAAAATTCAAATTCAAAATTCAAAATTCAAATGTTTGATAATTAATTTAACTAATTAAATTAATTAGTAATGTCTTGGAATATCCAAGCCTATTACAATGCTCCATGCGCCCTATACCCTTTAGGTGGTCTTCCAAACAGCTTCTTGGGCTAACAACCATTATTAGGCCCAATACCTTTAAAGCTAGTTCATCATGACTACAAGGTGTTAGTGTGTGACCCATTAGGTCCAACTTAGCCTCTGACATAACTGGGCTTAGGCCCAACAAGCCCACAACCCAATTAATGACAACATAGAGCACTAGCAATGCTTTGTTGCCCCAGAGCTAGTCAGATTAATGACTTGATCATCCTATTGCACATATTTGGTTACCGTATGTATTTCACTTCGTCTCGGTTATCTTCCCATTAACCTAGGGTAAGGAAATATATCAATCCCTGCGGTTTAGGGTAAGCTTTATTCGAAATAGGGAATCTTCAATTTACTGACTCTAAAGGCAGATCATCTCATGATCTCTTTTACTATGCATAGATTCCCGAGTCCCTGTAAATGTCATCCCGATTTCTCCGGTTTACAGATAACCTAATCTCTCACAGAGATTTGACGAATTCCTTCAGCTTATTACCCTAGCCCTGTGCTTTTTCAGGACACGCCCAACAGTAAGGAAAGACATACAATCAAAACATGCCTTCTAGAACACAGTCTAGGTAATAACTTCTGGTCTAAGGAAAGACATACCAAAATATAAAGAGATTACTCTAATGACACTATCTGTGAGATTTCCTCATAGTCTCTTTTTGGGTCTGTTCAGTGCGAGCTACCACGACTTTAGCTAAGACATCTCCATATCTGTAGCTCATGAGGTCTTTACCTTGTATCCATATACAAGTAGATAAGTCGTACTAGTCTTACCCGAGATCACTGATCCCCAATCTCAGTGTCTCTAGACTAGGAACATATAATTAGGAATAGACATGCGATATCCTTGAATCCTCATGATCGTGATCGCATCACAGATACTCAAGTGATACCTGTTCTATTCCAAGGGGTTTATCCAGTTCATTCATATAATATTGACAATAATATCGAGACATAATATGAAACTGGATAAATAGTGCTTTTATTTATTTGCGACAAACAAAGTTCTACATCTAGTGTCCTTTATTTAATCAAAATATCGTCTCTAGGACATCCATATACTAACACTATGTTTACCTTGTTTTTACCTTTGGTGATTGTGCTCCCCCTTTTTACCTTAGTTTATATATCTTTCTCAATTTGCAATATCTTCTCCCCCTTTGGCAACATCAAAAACAACAAAATAATGGAATACAAAACAAGTAGGAGATACATATTAGCATATAATGTTAGAGTTATGAAAAAGATGAACATCCATCCAGATAAAGTAAATAAACTCCAAAAAGTAAATAAAAGTTAGCATCAGAGGGCAGTGTCATCAAAAAGATAGTGATGCATAATAAATGACTGCAGGCGTCATAGCGCAGGGGAACCAGGAGGAGAGAGGCCTGTAGTGCCATCATCCTCATTAAACAGGCCGAGACGACGCTCGATGCGGGAAAGACGGTTGCCTATGATGTCATCCATATCCTCCAGATAGTCCATCACGTCGTCGAGAGTGACAGGACGTCGACGTCGGCGTAGAGGAACCGGAGGGATAGAGGAACCCTCAGTAGCAGGATCATCCCCAGTGGCAGGAATATCAGCAGGATCATCTGCAGGAATGGAATCATCATGAATGGGATCATCCTCATCCATGGGAGCAGCAGAAGGAGCACTGGAGGAATAGACCCACTCGCCTGCTATCTTGCGAAGGCCACACTTTTTCAGCTGTGTGCTGGCAATTTTATGATTATTTTTCAATGGGGTCTTTGCCTCTCCAATCATGAGAACCTGGCTGTGCTCCATGATGGCCTGAATCAGCATAGGGAAGGGAAGAGGAGAATTCTTATGATGATGAGTATCCATGGTGTCTGGCCAATAGATTGCCGTCTTGTTAAGGATGGCCCACATAAAGAATAAATCGGTGTTGAGCACCACAGCATGATTGCCTCCCCTAGGTGAGATGACATGAGTGATCAGATAGTGGAGGATCCGGTGAGGCACTTGCAGACATATGGGAGAAAGTTTGGTCATGCCAAGTTTATATGTGCCTTCTCTGACAACAGATTGAATGAATGCTTCTCTGTCATATTCTTCATAGGTGCGATAATCAGAGCCATCAAATTCGAGATCGCCTGTGCGAATATAGCCAATGAGGGTGGTCCAGTCCTGTGGATAGATCCTTATATGGACACCCTTGACTTTCGATTGCAGCACACGTGCGTTGTAGGTTAGGTTTTGATAGAATGCTCGAACCATTGGTGCTACAAAAGGGCGACGGAGCTGAACAAATTCGAGCAGATGGACTCTCTCTAGAATATGAGTAATGTCAAATCCTTCGGCCACAAAGAATTCCGAGTCGAGGTATTTCGGCTCAACGATGGGTCGGCGGAGATAGTTGGTGGCAAATTTCTTCTGCTTAAGGGTCATTTGGAAAATAGCGAGTGAAATTAGCAGCTTCAGCAGTAGGGAGATCCGGAATAGATTTGGAGCGAGTGCTAGCCATGAGGAGACCTAAAAAAAAGAATATAATCAGTAAGCAGTGTGATTAATCAGAAAAACAATAAAAAAGATGCAAGGATTTGATCCAAATGAGTGGTATTTGGTTGAGAATAGTGAATAGGCAGTAGTAGATCAAGAATACACAGCTGTAGTACTAGAGAAATGGCAAAAAAAATAATAAAAAAACTTAACAGAGGAAAGTATTCGAATACTTTTATCAGTATTCGGATACTTTGTCTCTGGTATTCGATTACTCATGACTGGTATTCGAATACTTTTCTGAAGGAGAAGTATTCGATTACTTTTCTATCAGTATTCGAATACTGTTCATCAGAAGGAGAAGTATTCGAATACTTCTTCATCAGTATTCGAATACTGTTCATCAGAAACCCAGAAACAGTGCCCTAATCGACCAGAAATCCAACAAATAATGCAATATGATGAATGCGAAGCCTAGGTAGCATATTAACGCAAGTTAAAGAGCGCCTAGGGAACACAGAAACAACAATATATGCAGACAAAGTTCAAGAGACAGATCTGGCATACATGGAGAAAAAAGAAGAGTGTTAGGGTTCATGGAAGCATACCTGTGAGGATTCAGGGGAGATAAAGTCAGGGGGAAGGAGCCAAATACCTGCTTGTTGGCGTCGCTGGGAGAAGGAGTGGAGATGGAGCTTAGGGTTTGGAGGAGGAAAAATGGGGTGAATGACGCGGTTCAGCTGAATAAAAGCTCAATTTTGAGCATTAAGTGCAGGAGTATTCGAATACTTGTCGAATGGTATTCGAATACTTTCATTTTGAAAAGTATTCGAATACTTTTCGAATGGTATTCGAATAATTTCCATTAAATGAAAGTATTCGAATACTTTTTATAAAGTATTCGGATACTTCAGTTCAGAGTGCAGCAAAATGGGCAGACTTTGAACTGATTTTTGCAAATTTTTCATGGTATGATTGTCCAAATTAGTGATTGAGATAAAGAGATGAGAAATATGCATATTTATAAGCAAGATGGATCAATTAACCCGATTTCTCGTCTTAAGTTGGTGAAAACATCCTTTGAGAGAGGTTTGGTAAAAATGTCCGCCAATTGCTTGGAGGATTCAACATGTTCCAAAACACAGTCACCATTTTGTACATGATCTCTTATAAAGTGATGACGAATATCAATATGTTTAGTTCTTGAGTGCATGATGGGATTTTTGGTTATGTTGATGGCACTAGTGTTGTCACACCTAATAGGGATATGATCAAGATCAAGACCAAAGTCCTTAAGTTGTTGCTTCATCCAAATAATTTGTGCACAACAACTACCGGCTGCCACATATTCTGCTTCGGCCGTGGACAGTGCTACACTATTTTGTTTCTTGCTATGCCAAGAAACTAGGGAACAACCAAGAAAGTGGCAGGTGCCACTTGTGCTTTTCCTATCCAATTTGCAACCGGCAAAGTCGGAATCGGAATAACCTATAAGCTCACATGGAGCTCCCTTTGGGTACCATAGTCCCACTTGAGTAGTGCCTATAAGATATCTCAAAATCCTTTTTACGGCACTTAAGTGGGATTCTTTAGGATTGGCTTGAAATCTAGCACACATGCATACACTAAACATAATGTCCGGTCTACTTGCGGTTAAGTAAAGAAGTGAGCCAATCATACCTCGATATCGAGTGACTTCAACAGGCTTACCTCCTTCATCCTTGTCTAATGCACATGATGTGCTCATAGGAGTGTCAATCGCTTTTGAACTTTCCATACCAAATTTCTTGAGCAATTCCTTACAATATTTGCCTTGATTGATGAAGATTCCATCTTTCGCTTGTTTGATTTGAAGACCAAGGAAGAAGTTGAGCTCACCCATCATGGACATCTCAAATTCACTTTTCATGGTGTTAGCAAATTCTTCACAAAGTTTAATGTTAGATGCACCAAATATAATATCATCAACATATATTTGAACCAGTAAAATATGATCATTTTTCCTTTTTATGAAAAGTGTTGTATCAACCTTTCCTCTTTCAAAGCCTTGATCTAAAAGAAATTTGCTTAACCTTTCATACCAAGCTTTTGGAGCTTGCTTTAAGCCATATAAAGCTTTTTTAAGTTTAAAAATGTGGTTAGGCAAGTCATGATTTTCAAAACCGGGTGGTTGATCAACATAAACTTCTTCTTGGATATATCCATTTAAAAAAGCATTTTTAACATCCATTTGAAATAGTTTGAAGTCCATCATACATGCAAATGCAAGCAATAATCTAATGGCTTCTAATCTAGCAACGGGAGCATATGTTTCATCGAAATCAATTCCTTCTTCTTGATTGTATCCTTTAGCAACAAGCCTAGCTTTGTTTCTGGTGATTATACCATTTTCATCTAGCTTGTTCCTAAATACCCATTTAGTGCCAATTATTGAGTGATCATTGGGTCTTGGTACGAGTTCCCAGACTTGGTTTCTTTCAAATTGATTTAATTCACAGCAGTTCATTTATAAAAATGCGAGTAAACTTTTTCCGATTATTACGCGAACAGTTAAAACATAAAAAGCGTAATAATTAAAAGTTGTGATCGCAACTGTAACACTAGCGGAAGACTTACTTAACTTGTTTGTACACTTTAATCTACTACATATAAGACACTAAGGGGTTCCCATAAACCCACTTAGCCAATTCCTCACTTTTACGTTTTTACCACTTAACTGGACTTGCTAATTTGTTTTTCTACGAACACAAAATAAAAATCCGAACTTAAACTTCAGGTTATCTTTTTTCCTTATTCAATTACCTTTCTAACAAGCTATCACACACTCGATTCCGAGCTCGTGAGCTCCGGTTATCGCCGTTTGAAGTTGGACAAACAACATTGCCTACCAACTCCAAAACAGCCCAAAACCTCCAATCTTCATTGAATAAACTGTACCTAACCGCCTATCCAATGACTCTCAAACTTTTATACCATAAACTAGACACCTCAAACTTCGATTTGATATATCGTATGCTTAATTTGACCAAGTAACGAAGCGGGAATTAATTTCTCAAAACTACCCAAAATCTGCCAACAGAAACAGGGCAGAACAGGGCAGTGTGTTACAACAACCCCCATGGGCTGCGCACACCACCAATGAACCTAAGCTTTTGACACAACGTAGGGGACATCTTAAGCTTCAAAATGGCGTATGGCACGTCCCAATCGGACCACTATGGAGAGAGATACGCTCCTCCAAAGTTCACCCAAAAACTGCCAATTCTACAGAAAATTCGCCAGAGTTTCCTTTGTATTTCCTAAAATCCCCAAATTGCATAACCTGTTTAACACCACTAATACACCTGAAATCCAGCAAAATCCAATGGGTGGCACACACAAGGTCCAACAACGCCTTGGGGCACTTACAACCCAATCCAATAAACACTTAAAACATAAACATTTTCATGCATAAACCATAATGCAAGTAATCATAAACCTACAATAGGCCTAAAGCCCTTCCATCACATTACATACATCCATGGTACATTTACAATACTGGATTACATTTACATTTTCAACTTTAACTTTAAACTACAAATATTTACATATTACAACATCACTTGCCGAATACATTCATAACTAAAATGACATGAAACTAAACTTAGCCAAAATAACATGAACATAATGCTAATGGACTCCTCCTACATACATATACATGTTCATGCTCTAAGTCTAGCCTGGGCCAAGTGGCCACCAAAAAGTACACTATACACCACCGCTCCACTCGTCATCATGCGGGCTTCTTGCCCGCTGCTCCGTGTCCACTGGTACATCCTGAAATAAATGCCCCGAGACGGGGTGAGATATACGGATATATCTCAGTAACCAAGAGGTTCTGGAGAAAACTCCACCCAATGGTTCACTTCGATGTATACAAATAGCATAAAAACAACACCACTGTTATAAAACGGGATAAAGCAAGGGATTTAGAGAAAGGGGAATTATATCAGAATAACTACGACATGCGAGATGGTAGCTACCAATACCACGCCATGTCCTCGGCTATACGCCTATGGGTACTACCCCTGGCGTGTTCATAGAACAACCCACCAAGGTACCCCTTCCAACCATATACACCCGAGACAACCTAGTGTGCTCCTATCCGGATAACACACCACGACCCTGGGTCAACTGGAACTCCCTCTCGGAGACCTATCCAGTGGCAGTCCGGAAACACTTGCCCGAAGGCTAAAAATATCTACTGGCCAGAGATCTGGTACATAAGTACCCACTGTGATAATGCACATGCATGCTCATGCTGTTCTACACTACTCATACACACTTCCTACCATTGCCATCAACTAGCAAGGTGGAACACAAAAAGGGGAACAAGCCCCAGTACCAAGAGGTTACCTGTAAAGAGCTCAATTCCACGCTTACTTGAATTTCACGTGTTTAATCCAATGCTTCTAAACTTGTTCTTCAACCTACGGACCATTAAATTAAAATTAATACCAATTCATGCCACCACACAAGTCAAACCTATGTTTCTTTTTTCAAAACTTAATACACAGTAACACATTGTTCATAACTACAAATTTCCAACTAACAATTTGTATAACCTATACTTGAATTGATTTGCTAAAGATAATTAAACACTTGTGTGAATTTACTTTTATTCACCCTAATACATACTAAAATAGCTTGTTTCATCACTAGTACAATAATAAATCTAACATATACTAGATTTCATCAAGAGACCAAATATATTACTAAACATGGACTATGAGGACTTCTTAGATTTTATACCAATCAATTCTATTCATGTACCTTTAAAACTTGACAAACAACTTTATTTAACATGTTTAACATACAAAACCATTTTCACTTACATTAAATCCTTCACATAGCCAAATTAAACTACACGGTGGTTAAATGAAAACCCCTTAAATTGTCTTTACATTAGCACTTTCATGAATTCATATACTAACTCCAACTTCTCTTAAACATTTAATCAAACACTTAACATACACATTTAGCACCCATAGGCCGCCCCTTCCTAGGTAATTTTAGGTATTCCCTTTTCAGATTTTTAAGCAATTAACCCATTGATTCATCATCAAATCATCAATATCAACTTAAACATCAACTAAGAACATATAACTCATCATCAATCTAATGAAAGCTCACCATGTTCAGCCCCCAATATCACAACCCTAACAATAATTCCATGAAAGTTAACTAGGGAAAGGTAGCTAGTTACCTTAAAATTCTTCTAGAAGACTAATACTCCACTTTCTCTTCAAAAGAACTTGAAAATGCATCATTTCTCATGTAGGGCAGCACCTTATGCGCATGGAGAAGAGAATAAAAGGTCCATCATATGACCCCTTCAAGTAAGAAAATAATGAGGTTTTAATCACCACCCACCAAAGGATATGTTCTCCTTAAGAAACAAGATAGTTTAGATACAAGGAAGCCAAATTCTTGCACCTCACCTCCTACCCAAATCTGCCACGCTAACAGGGAAAAAGGGTGCAGTTTTTGTTCCTTTCTTTTTTTTTTAGTGATAACCGACTAAGTGATGGCTTTTTCTTTTCTCTTTTTTATTGACTCCTCCCATCTAAAGTTGCCTTGCCCTTACGCAAGAAAAAAACAAAACATGGCAGAGGCGGTCAAGTAATTTGATGACCAAGGAAGGACCAACTTGGTAGGTAAAGACAAAAGTTACAACTTAACTTTCAAGACTTTTATCTATTGAACTCTATTCTTATTGGTTACTAAAACTGCACTCTAATTGCTCTCTAAGCGTTGATAATAATTCCAAACAAAAGGGGCAGATTTATTTTATTTAAATTATCACCAACAAATACTTGCAACCTTGAAACTACTTACTTTATAATGTTATGAGATTATCTACATCTTATAAATAATTTAATTTACACTTTAATCTATTTTTAACAATTGCTCTAGACTTATTCAAACAAAACTAAAACCCCTTAAAGTTCTTAAGATTCCCTAAGGAGTTAATTACATCATCTAATTAAATTTAGACGAGTTTACATTAATTTAAAATTAAACCCGTAGACTTTCTCATAAATACTTTTTGACTATAAACTGATTAATTATAATTATTAGGGCCTTATTAGACTTGCTTGGCATGAATTATATCCTTGTACATCTTATCATGATAAGTTCATGATCAATAAACCATTAATTTACGTAATCTATCATAATTTCCTTAACGCAATTTGAATTACTAAACTCATGCTTGACCTCCTTAATTCACATTTAATATATTAATATATCAACTTAAAATTGCGAGGTGTTATATTCACCCCACCTTTTAGAATTTTGTCCGCAAAATTAACTCATACCTGCTCGCTAACTCAGGATATAGTCGGAGAATCTCCTCCTCCCGCTCCCAAGTAGCTTCCTCAGGTGTACGTCCTTCCCACTGAATCTTTAACATCGGTATCACTTTGCTTCTGAGCTTCTTTTCACTGCGGTCTAGGACCTCAATAGGACCTATAGGCATCTTTAAGTTCTCTTTAATTTCTATCTCGTCCGGTATCACCACATGTGATTCATCCGGAATGTAACGCCGCAGCCGTGATACATGAAAAACATCGTGCAGATTTGACAACTGTGGGGGCAAGGCAAGCTGATAGGCCAATGGTCCAACTCTTTTCATTACTTGATACGGCCCAATAAAATGGGGACTCAGCTTCCTCACGCCCAGTGCACGCCCAACACCAGTAACTGGAGATAACCGTACAAACACATGATCACCTTCATCAAATTCCAGCGGCCTGTGTCTATTATCATAATAACTTTTCTGCTGATTCTGTGCCTGTTTAAGCTTTTCCCTGATCATTTCTATCTGTGCCGTAGTTTCTTGCACAAAATCCGGCCCAAATCTCTCTTTATCACCAACCTCTGTCCAACAAGTAGGAGTGCGACATCTCCGCCCATACAATGCCTCATATGGTGCCATACCCAAACTGGAGTGAAAACTATTATTATACGAAAATTCCACCAGTGATAAATATCTATCCCAAGCAGTACCCTGCTCAAGTGAGCAAGCTCTCAACATATCCTCTAATGTCTGTATGGTCCTCTCAGTCTGACCATCAGTCTGCGGGTGATACGCAGTGCTCAGCCGAAGCTGAGTGCCAAAAGCCTGCTGTAAGGCTCCCCAAAAACGAGAAGTAAATTTCGGATCCCGATCACTAACAATGCTAACCGGTACTCCATGGAGTCTTACAATCTCTTTCACATATAACTTTGCTAATTTCTCCGTAGAGAAGTCCACTCGCACTGGCAGAAAATGTGCAGACTTCGTGAGCCTGTCCACTATTACCCAAATTGAATCGTGTCCGGCCTGAGTCCGAGGCAAACCAACAACAAAATCCATCGAGATGCTCTCCCACTTCCACTCTGGTATATCCAACGGCTGAAGTAACCCTGTTGGTTTCTGATGTTCTATCTTAACTTTCTGACAAATCAAACACCTTGATACATACTCGGCTACATCTTTTTTCATCCCAGGCCACCAGAACTTAGTTTTCAAGTCTTGATACATTTTTGTGGCACCCGGGTGTACAGCATACTTACCCTTATGGGCCTCAGTCATTACTTCCTCGGCTAATTCTTTAGGCACAACTATCCTGCCCTGGTACGTTAACAATCCTTGTTCATTTAATGCTATACCATTCTGTCCTTTCAGATACTTGCTGCTGTCATTTAGAATTTGTTTCTCTCTAATCCTCCCATGCAATTCATTCTCAACCTGTAAACCTCTGAATTCTTCAACACTTCCTATAAAAACATCTACCAATTTCATGTCACGGAACTGTTCTATTAAATCATAATCCCACAGCATTAACTGGGACACACTTACAGACTTTCTACTCAATGCATCTGCTACCACATTAGCTTTTCCCGGATGGTATTTCAACTCAAAGTCATAATCCTTTAAAAATTCAACCCATCTCCGCTGTCTCATATTCAATTCTTTCTGATCAAACAAATACTTTAGGCTCTTGTGATCACTGAACACAGCAAATTTCATCCCATACAGAAAATGCCTCCAGATTTTTAAGGCAAACACTATTGCAGCAAGCTCCAAATCGTGCGTCGGATAATTCTCTTCATGCGGCTTTAACTGTCTTGAAGCATAAGCAACCACTCTTTTCTCTTGCATTAGTACACACCCCAAACCTCTCTTGGACGCATCACAGTATAATTCAAATTCACCCTCCGGATCGGGGAGTGTCAACACTGGAGCCGTAGTCAACTTCTCTTTAAGTTTCAAAAAACATTTTTCACATTCCTGAGTCCACACAAACGGAGTATCTTTTCGTGTTAATCGGGTCAATGGTAGCACCATTGTGGAAAACCCCTCAATAAATCGTCGATAATACCCAGCTAGACCCAGAAAGCTTCGAATCTCTGTAACAGTTTTCGGTCGTTCCCAGTCCATAACGGCCTCAATCTTATTCGGATCCACAGCAACTCCTCTTTCAGAAATAACATGGCCTAAAAATTGCACCTCAGATAACCAAAATTCACACTTTGACGGCTTCGCATACAACTTTTTATCTTTTAGTACCTGTAACACAGTCCTCAAATGCTCCGTATGCTCCTCCTTGCTCTTAGAATAAATCAAAATATCATCGATGAATACAATAACGAACTGGTCCAAATACGGCTTGAAAATACGATTCATATAGTCCATGAACTATACGATTCATATAGTCCATGAACACCGCCGGGGCGTTAGTAAGCCCAAAAGGAATAACCTGATACTCGTAGTGTCCATATCTAGAACGAAATGCCGTCTTAGGCACATCCTCCGGTTTAATCCGAATTTGATGGTATCCGGACCGGAGATCAATCTTTGAAAATACACAGGCACCTCTCAACTGATCCAACAAGTCATCAATACGCGGCAATGGGTACCTGTTCTTGACCGTCACTTTATTTAATTGCCGATAGTCAGTACACAATCTCATGGTTCCATCCTTCTTTTTCACAAATATTACCGGTGCTCCCCACGGAGACACACTAGGTCTGATGAAATCCTTTGCAGACAACTCCTCTATATGTTTCTTCAACTCTGCCAACTCTAATGGCGACATCCGATATGGAGCCAAGGAAATAGGCCCCACACCCGGCAACAACTCAATCGAGAACTCAATCTCCCTCTCAGGTGGAAATTCCGGTATCTCATCAGGGAATACATCCGCAAACTCATTAACCACCGGAATCGTAGAAATCTCAATCTCCTTACCACCCACTAATCCACCCAAGAAAATATAACCCTGATCCCCAGCCTTCAAGGCTTTAACAGCTTGACACATAGACAGAAAAGGAGACGGACCCACCGAGGGTCTCTCGTGTGCAAGTATCAACCTCTTCCCGCAACAATCAATCATTGCGCAGTTTTGAGATAGCCAATCCATACCCAATATCAAATTAACAGAGGCCAGGGGCAAGATAATTAAATCAATAGTGTAACCCCTGCCTTCAAAGGTAAATCCAACTTCTTTACAGACAAAGGAGGAATCACTAACCTCTCCCGTAGCAGTTGTAATACGCATAGGGGGAAACATCCGTGACACTTTCAATCCCAATCCTTTTGCAACATATTCAGCCACAAACGAATGTGTCGCCCCCGAATCAAATAACACAGACAAATCAATATTTGAGATAAAAATTATACCTTTAACCAAATTGGGCGCCTTAGCAGTTTGCTGAACATTTGTAGTGTAGACACGCCCAACCGTAGGAGCAGATGGCAAGGCCTGCAGATTCGCAGCCTGCCCAGTATTACTGTTACAATTGTTGGCATAATGCCCAACCTTACCACATTTGAAACAAGCATTCGGGCTCACAGTACACGGCCCTTGATGAAACCTTTTACATTTATCACAGCGAGGGTTTGAACCCCTATCATTGAAACCACTCCTTTGACCACCACCTCTTTTAAACTGACCTGGAGGCTGCCTTACCTGCAACCCCCTTCCCCTGTTATTGTTCTGATAGTAGCCACCCCTGTTGTTATTATTACCAGAAGGACCAGGTGCCCTTGGAGGACCAGACTTTGGATAACGGTTATAAACACTTTCAACCCGTTTACACTGGGTCACCAGATCTGCAAAATTTCTCACAGCAGTATTTGACATTCTCTTTGAAATTTTCTCATTAAGACCTCTCTGAAACTTGGCAGCTAAAAACTCTGTAGTCGGCATTACACCCCCATAATTAGCAAATTTGACTAACTCATTGAATTTCGACACATAGGCCTCCACTGTCATGGTACCCTGTACCAATTTCTCAAATTCACCCTGTTTGACCTCTCTAACATCACTGGGAAAGTATTCCTCATGAAACAGCCGCTCAAATAAAGCCCAGGTAATTTCTTCACCCTGAATAACAAATGGCTGAGATGTAGTATACCACCACTCGTGTGCATCTCCCTCGAGCATATAAACAGAATATAGCAACCTCTGGGGGTCCTGACACCCCATAACCTGAAATATCTTATCCATCCCTCTTAACCATGTAGTCACTACCTTCGGGTCCCTCGACCCCTGAAATGATGGCGGTTTATGTTTCCGGAAGGAAATGAGCCTCTGCTCATCAGTGCCAGCAGCACCCTGTATCAAAACACTCTGCCCAGCAGCACCAGATGTCTGAGCAACAGAAGAAGGATCTACAGTAGGATTTGGAATATATGTAGGATCAGTAGTGTGGTGACTAGCCTCGCCAGAATGACGACTAGCACCACTCCCCTCCTGCTGAGGAGTAACAGATGGCGTACGGGTAGCAGTCTCCGTAGCAGTATGTGGAGGTGAATTATCTCTCCTGTTCTGAGCCCTCTCTGCTCTTAACTCATTCATAAAAGCATGCATCATATCTTGGTTATTTTTCATCAGAGTCTCAGTCATATTTCTATTTAAAGCTGCCTCCTCCTGCAGAGCTGTCATAGCTGCAGTAAGAGGATCCTGTGCAATCACACGACCTGCACCCCTAGCTCCACGGCGACCCCGTGCCCTACTCATGATATCTGCACATGTAACACAAAGGAATGGGTTGATCAGACTCACACTGAGGAATTACCTGTGCAGTAATCATAAACAGTTCACAGATAGCTATGCAGCACAAGATGCAGTTATACCCTATCAGAGTTCCCTAACAAAACTGCTCTGATACCATAAAATGTAACAGCCCGTTGTACACCGGTATTGTTAACATTAATTATGATATTAAGCGCAGTTACAATCACAGCAATTCATTTATAAAAATGCGAGTAAACTTTTTCCGATTATTACGCGAACAGTTAAAACATAAAAAGCGTAATAATTAAAAGCTGTGATCGCAACTGTAACACTAGCGGAAGACTTACTTAAATTGTTTATACACTTTAATCTACTACATACAAGACACTAAGGGGTTCCCATAAACCCACTTAGCCAATTCCTCACTTTTACGTTTTTACCACTTAACCGGACTTGCTAATTTGTTTTTCTACGAACACAAAATAAAAATCCAAACTTAAACTACAGGTTATCTTTTTTCCTTATTCACTTACCTTTCTAACAAGCTATCACACACTCGATTCCGAGCTCGTGAGCTCCGGTTATCGCCGTTTGAAGATGGACAAACAACATTGCCTACCAACTCCAAAACAGCCTAAAACCTACAATCTTCATGGAATAAACTGTACCTAACCGCCCAACCAATGACTCTCAAACTTTTACACCATAAACTAGACACCTCAAACTTCGATTTGATATATCGTATGCTTAATTTGACCAAGTAACGAAGCGGGAATTAATTTCTCAAAACTACCTCAAATCTGCCAACAAAAACAGGGCAGAACAGGGCAGTGTGTTACAACAGCCCCCATGGGCTGCGCACACCACCAATGAACCTAGGCTTTTGACACAACGTAGGGGACATCTTAAGCTTCAAAATGGCATATGGCACGTCCCAATCGGACCACTATGGAGAGAGATACGCTCTTCCAAAGTTCACCCAAAAACTGCCAATTCTACAGAAAATTCGCCAGAGTTTCCTTTGTATTTCCTAAAATCCCCAAATTTGCATAACCTGTTTAACACCACTAATACACCTGAAATCCAGCAAAATCCAATGGGTGGCACACACAAGGTCCAACAACGCCTTGGGGCACTTACAACCCAATCCAACATACACTTAAAACATAAACAGTTTACTTTCAATTCCTTTATGGTTTCAATCACTAACATTAATTTCATGCATAAACCATAATGCAGATAATCATAAACCTACAATAGGCCTAAAGCCCTTCCATCACATTACATACATCCATGGTACATTTACAATACTGGATTACATTTACATTTACAACTTTAAATTTAAACTACAAATATTTACATATTACAACTTCACTTACCAAATACATTCATAACTAAAATGACATGAAAACTAAACTTAGCCAAAATAACATGAACATAATGCTAATGGACTCCTCCTACATACATATACATGTTCATGCTCTAAGTCTAGCCTGGGCCAAATGGCCACCAAAAAGTACACTATACACCACCGCTCCACTCATCATCATGCGGGCTTCTTGCCCGCTGCTCCGTGTCCACTGGTACATCCTGAAATAAATGTCCCGAGACGGGGTAAGATATACGGATATATCTCAGTAACCAAGAGGTTCTGGAGAAAACTCCGCCCAATGGTTCACTTCGATGTATACAAATAGCATAAAAACAACACCACTGTTATAAAACGGGATAAAGCAAGGGATTTAGAGAAAGGGGGAATATATCAGAACAACTACGACATGCGGGATGGTAGCTACCAATACCACGCCATGTCCTCGGCTATACGCCTATGGGTACTACCCCAGGCGTGTTCATAGAACAACCCACCAAGGTACCCCTTCCAACCATATACACCCGAGACAACCTAGTGTGCTCCTATCCGAATAACACACCACGACCCTGGGTCAACTGGAACTCCCTCTCGGAGACCTATCCAGTGGCAGTCCGGAAACACTTGCCCGAAGGCTAAAAATTATCTACTGGCTAGAGATCTGGTACATAAGTACCCACTGTGATAATGCACATGCATGCTCATGCTGTTCTACACTACTCATACACACTTCCTACCGTTGCCATCAACTAGCAAGGTGGAACACAAAAAGGGGAACAAGCCCCAGTACCAAGAGGTTACCTTTCTTTTTTTTCCTTTCACAGAGCTCCGCAGAACTCCACTTGCAGCTTGATTAACAGGGAACGCCTACACAGAGGACAATTCCACACACTTAGAACTTTGAATCCACTCATGAATTTCAACATACATGTGTAAACCACATCACTTACCTCAATCCACTTGATCCAGGACCAAGGGCAATCCACTGTTTCACTGTTCCACGTCTATGTCCACTTACGACAACCTGTACAACCATGCACTGCCGTCAGTTTCAGTCACAATACGTCAAAACGCAAAAACGTCAAATTCCTCTTCTCTCCCCCTAAGGTTCGGCCATAATAGGGTTATTTAGGGTTTTATTTTTCTAAATTTTCTTTCTCATTTTATTTCACTTACTTAGGTTACCCAAAGGCTAGTTCAATCGCCGTTTTTCAGTTTTACGACTTTTTCGCAACGTTTTGCGAATTATTACACTTTAGGCACATTTTGCCACTTTCAACACTTATTATTTTTATATTGATTCTTCCACATGCCAATCACCACACAACCCATCTAATAACTTTTCCAACACACAACACAACACCAAAGTGTTCTAAAACACCAATTTGCTCAATTGTACATAAATGGCCTAATCTTGGTTAGTCCAAACCAAGGATTTCCACTCAATTCCTATGGCCCACAACTCACATAATCACTTCCTAACATCATATAATCACACTACAATTCACTATACCACACATTAACACAAAACTCAAAAATTCCATTTCATGCACCAATTTTTCCTAAGTTAAAAATCCATTTTTTTCGCTTAAATTTTTCATTGCATTTCTAGCATTAATACATCATTCTAAGACATTATCATCTAATAGACATTTTCCATTTGAGCTCTCTAACACCACATATCACAAAATCCCTCTTTAGGGGCAATTATCACAACTCAAAATTTAACCAATGAAATGTTGAAATAACTTACCCAATTGCATGGTATATGGCTCCACCTAAGTATACTCCACCATTGGAGCATTTAAAATCAACATGATCACCCTTTTCCTCAAGCAAACCGTGGCCTAAATGGCAAGGATCTCCTCACACTCAATTTCAAGGCTAAACAAGGCTACCAATGGGTTTAGGAGGTGTTTTCCATCAAGATTCAACACAAACTTTGTTGAATTTGGTTGAGAATTGGTTGGCTTGTGGAGAGAAGAAATTTGCGCAAAAATGGAGGCACAAGGGGCTGTTGTCGCGGCTGGAAAGGAGAAGCACGGGTGGGAATGAAGATGAATAGGAACCTTTAAGTGTTTTATTAACTTTAAGTGGGTACCGGATCCCACGTGATTTAAAACTCACCCGAATTTCCCTCCGATCGTAACTAAAATTCACTATTTAAAAACCTAATGAGAAATTATAATTTTTCTTCTTAAAAAAATCCTTTAATTTTACTCTTTCAGATAAATTTGGAGCTTTCCGGTTGTTCGGAAAAACACTGCTTTAAGGTACAGCGCGCTCCGTTGACAAACTTCCACAGATTGACTTAAATCCCTCAAATATTATCAGAAATCATATTTCCTATTTCTATGGACCATTTAAAATCAATATTTGAAACCTAGAGCTCAAAATTCCACTGGCACGTTTTACGGTGCAATCTGACTGCGGTATTTTTACCCGCAAAAAACACCATTCACTGATTTTTCTGAAACTTGCCTATCCACTCAATTTTTCGTTCTGTTTCCAGGCTTATTTTTATCATTTGAGACCTCCTGCTCAATTTTTTTACCTTCCTAGGGTTGCGGGTTGGCTAATTACCGTTTTGCCCTTTCTTTGTATTTTGGCCTAATCTTTGGGATTTTCACTAATCCTTCACTTAATTTCTCACTTAACACTTTAATTACTTATTTTAGAATTGTGAGGTGTTATATGTTTCCTAAAAAAAAAATATTTCGTACTCGTCAACACAATCCCAACATACAAATTTCGTACTTATTTTTATATATTGAAATTTGGATTTTTTTTAACCTTGATTCACTTTATTTCAAAAATTTACAATTTTTGAAAAATTAAAAATATATTCTAATTACTCGAAATAACCCAACCTACGATTTGAATGTATAAAAATAATATATTTGATTAAAATATTTGTTCCTTATTTTTGCAGTTTAAAATTTGAATTTTTATTAACCTTGATTAATTGGAATTCAACAAAATTCTATTTTTTCCATAAAAAATGCAATTTTAAATACTAAACACATCCAACCCTACAATTTAAATTTAAATATAAAAAAAAGAAAATAAATGGAATTCAAACTTTCAGTTTGATTTATTAAATCTTAAATTTTAAAATTTTATTTTTCACTAACACCCTTTTTGATATTCCCTAAAACCTTTTCATTCTTTACATTTTCAACAAACATCACTAAGGTATTCAAAAATTTACTTTTGTTTTCCAAAAAAAACATATTTCGTACTAATTAACAAAATCCCAACGTATAGATTTCGTACTTATTTTTAAATTTAAAATTTGGAATTTTTTTTAACCTTGATTCACTGTAATTCAAAAATTTAGAATTTAAAAAAAATTAAAAACGTTTTCTAATTACTCGAAATAACCCGACCTATGGTTTGAATGTATAAAAATAATATATTTGATTAAAATATTTGTTCATTATTTTTGCAATTTAAAATTTAAAATTTTATTAATCTTGATTAAGTGGAAATCAACAAACTCTTTAATTAATTCGGTTATCATTTTTAAAATTGAACTCATTAATTAATTATTAATTCACAATAAATGATAACTGTTGATTGGCGGAGATCAACGGTTAAGATATGGTAGTAACATTATTTGGTTGTTACAATATCTTATCCCATAAATAAATATAAAATAATAGTGTATAAAGCCAATATCTGAGCTTGATACATCAATGAAGAATAAGGAAATAATTGCACGAAGTCCATATCTAAGCCCAAAACTTCAACTATAAATAGAGGCCTAGCCTAGCCAAACCAATTCACTTCTAACATTTCTCATCTACTCTTCTTCTCCTCTGCTATCTCTTTCACCAAAATCAAAAATAACCAACGAATCAGATATGCTATCTCTTTCATCAAAATCAAAAATGACCAACGAATCAGATACCAATGTCTCTATTTTCCGAATTCTTTTCTCTCAATTCTCATTGTCGCTTGTACTAACTATAACTATAACTAAACTCTTTTTCATTGCCTTGTAGGATGGTGCAACTGCAATTGCAATTCCACCTCTCTCAAACGGTACCGTTTTGTTTCGGTGTTTCTTTGTTCATATGGGTTCTTCTCCAATGGCTTCTTAGTTTCTGTACTCTTCCTTTGTAACCTTTTAAAACTCCTATTTAAAAAAATTAAATTTATGTAGAAAAAAGGGTGCGTTAGGATGAAGATGATAACCAAGTGAGATCAAAGAGGCAAAAGATAGACGAGGTCGCTGAGGAGCCAAAGAATAAGGGGAAAATTATTTCAAATGATTCCTCTTCATATTCTGAGCAAAATAAGGTGTTTACTTGACATGACTATTTAGGCTTTTAATTTATGCATAGTAGAACCTTCAATTTCATGCTAGTATATGTATGATAATAGTTTTTTTTTCTTGGGCTATTTTATTAACTCTGCAAGTCATGTCTCCGTTGAGAGTATAACTAAGAGATTGATTCTGACAGAAGCTCTAATGAGGACAATGTAAATGACGAGAGATGGTTGATGCTGCCTCCATTGGAAAGAAACATGAAATTGACCAATGTTCTTTCTTCCTGTTTTGCCACCTTTATACCCATACTAAGAAATTTCACAAGATTTAATTAATTATTAATTAAATGGAGACAGTGATAAGATGAGGTTACATCAATAATATGTATATAATTTATAATAATAATAAATTAATATAATAATAAAAAACTATAAATTAGTAGTAAATATATATATATATATATATATATATATATATATATGGATAGGATATTGTGACACACAAATAATGTTACGCACAATGTTACGACCAAATTTTAACCGTTGATTTCCACCAATTAACGGTTATCATATTTCAAATCAAACTCATTAATTAATTATTAATTCACAATAAATGATAACTGTTGATTGGCGGAGATGTCCCATCACAGTTGTTATAGCTTCGGAAAGGGGTCTCGATAGAAGGTAATTATGTATATACTCTTTTTTTTAGGGTGCATTTGGATAAGCTTTGAAAATAGAACTTTTGGGATATGGTTTTTTTATAAGCTACATTTTCTAGCTTATGAGAAAAGCACTAAAATAACTTCTTTTTTGTGTGGAGATTTTTGTTTTCCCCAAAAAACTTATCTAATTATTATGAAAACTGTTAAACATGTTTTTCAGTTAAAAAAGTTTTAAGCACAACGAAACAGGCCCTTCATGTTTTCTATTTATTAATTTCAATATGTTGCCTTATGCCGACATCTTCCCTTTTCTGTTTCTTTGTTAATAATTTTAGCAACTTGAGCAACTCATTCCAGAAGGGTGAAACAAATCAATCTCAAACTGTATTTGTAAAGGGTTTTGATAGTTCCCTTGGAGAAGAGAAGGTAATTTTTTCTCTAACATATTGATTTGTTGCATCAGTTCCTGCAGAGGATTGCAGGAATCTCTCTCGATTGTAAATTTGTATGGTTTGATTGGTGTTTTTAGCTGTGAATTATGCCCACTTTGTTCTTTCAGATAAAAGCTAGCCTGGAGGAGCATTTCGGTTCTTGTGGAGAGATAACAAAGATATCAATTCCGAAATTTCGTGGTTCTTGTGTTGTTAAGGGGTATGTTTCTTGATGTGCTGTATGTTAGATTATAATGTACTATTGAATATTTCAACATGCCACTTCCGTTTGCATCGAGCCTTTTCATATCCATCTCACTTTACTTTGGATTGTTAACACACTATCGTATTAAGCCACGCTTAATTAAATTGCGGAATAACTTTTTCTTTAATTCAATTATGACGTCATTAACCTTAGCCAACTTGATTACTTAATCAATTTCATAAAATACTGCCTGTATGTAAATTGCAAGACAACTAACTGAAATACCTCATGAATAAATATAAAGTGAGTATCTAAAGCCGCAGGACTACAACACATAGCCTGGGTCAAAATCCTGATACTTTAATTACAACTTCAATTAAAAGACAATAACAAAACCATGTGGCATGGACAAACCCCATGCTCACCAAATAAGGCACAATGCCCAACAACAGTTTCAGCATAATATCATAATCAAAGCGGGAAAACATAAACAGCAGTCAAATCCAGCATGTCAGCATATCATAATATCAACTCAGCTCTGGCCTCCTGCCACCTGAGCCCTCAACATTACCTGATCCTGAAATAAGCGTCCCCAAACGTGGGGTGAGATCTCTAAACAAGAAATCTCAGTAAGACAAGGGGTCCTCAAGGATCTTCCACCCCAAGCTCACTTACATGTGTAATATAAGTTCAAAAACAGTATTTACAATATAAGTTCCAAAACTATGCAATGCAGCAGATAATCATGCCATGTGTGTTTATCAAATCTACTGGCCAGAGAAATGCAGGAATACGTCTAAACCCACATGAGTACAAGGAACACCGCTTGCACCTCACCCACAGCCTCACCATCTTGTATGTACTACATACTCAGGCTTACCGTATAGGTGGACACCACATGCATATCATAAAAGCACATTGCATATAAAAGCTCAATAGCATTTCCAAAACATCAAAGCATGTAACACAGCATGCATAAACCACATCCCCATGGGACATGGTGGAACCACAAAATGGCTAAACCGAGGACACGAAAGCTTACCTTGCAAGCTAGCTATCCAAGCCAAGAGTCCAACCACTCTTACGTCCAAACACAGCAGTATCACAATCTGATATGGACCAATAATACATCACTATTTATGCATCACAAGCATATAACTTAAAGACTACGCATTTCCTTTACGTTTTACGTCTTAAGGCTTCCAACGAAGCCGTAAGCCCTTAGTCATATGATTCTGACTTAGTTCATTAATTACAGAAGTTCAACTTCCTTAATCTAGGGTCCACAAACCCCCAATAACTTACTGTTCACACAACACAGCTACTGTTCTGCGAAAACCCAGGATATCCGGATATCACAAGGGACATATCCGGATATGCCATATCCGGATATCACACTGGCCATATCCGGATATACAATATCCGGATACCCAGATCCCACATCCGAATATGAATATCCGGATACCATATCCGGATATGCATATCCGGATACCATATCTGGATACTGATATCCGGATATCTGTTCGACAAATATCCGGATATATCACGACAGAATGCAGTTTCTGCATTTCGTGAATATCCAGTCCAAAGATCCAACTTTTAACACTTAATTACGTTAAAGCATGCATCTTTAATCTGTTTTAGGTTCATACTCATTATACCCTCTTGTTTACTCATTAAACATGGCCAAGACATCAACTTTAAGCATTAAAACTTAAGATCAAAGGTTGAACAACTCACCAAAAGCTCAAAACAGAAAATGGAGGTGCTCTTGGAGCTCACAACCAGCTCCCTAGGTTCTGACTTCACACCAAACGAAAATGCCTTCACAAAGGTTGGTTCTTTCCACACAAAGGTCACCACTTGGACCTCAAAATTCCACAACTATGGCTTCCAACCCTCAAATCACCCAAGGCCAGCAACCTCACCAACACACAGAGGCTGGAAACTCAGAAGTACACACTCACACTTCCTCACCATGCATGCTCTCAAGTGTTTAGGAGAAGAAATGTGAAGGAAAAGGCCTCAAGGTTCAAGAAATGATGAAGGGAAGTGAAGAATGCACCAAGTCAGCAAGGTGGCTCCAAACTCAGAGAGAATTCACGTAGGAAAAGAGGCACCTAGGGTTTTGTGCCCTTAACATGCATATAAATAGCCAAAACCACTTAAACATGCAGTGTTAGCCTTAATAGCAAAGTAGAAAATCTTGATCCCAAACTTTGGAATCTAGACCTACACATTTTTCTAAGATTTGTCATATTTTTATTTTATTTTTCGGAGCACCTTTCCGGTACGCGCTTTTCCATAGCCAGTATCAGTTCTGGCATCAGATTACGTTATTTTGACTTGAAACTTGTTTTACAAGTCCTACATAATATTCTAGTAATTATCATGCATTCGTTATAATTTTCCGGGATACTTTTCCGGTACGCATTTATACCGAGTAGCAGAACCGGTATCTGCGCTTTTCTTCCGAAAAGCGACTTTCAGCATTTTTACTCACTCACTATAATTATTTAAGCCCAATATTAATTATTAAGGTCAATTATGGAATCATTTCCTAATTATCATAATTAATTCACTAATTACCTTAATTAGCGGTGCAGGTTCTTACATTCACCCCACCTTTTTAAGGATTTTGTCCTCAAAATCAGAAACATACCTGTCTCGAAAGTCGGGATACTGTCGGAGAAGTTCATCCTCTCGCTCCCACGTGCACTCCTCGGGACTACGCCCAGTCCACTGCACCTTGACCATCGGAATGATCTTGCTTCTAAGCTGTTTCTCGCCTCGATCGAGGATCTTGAGTGGTCCGACGGGAGTCTTTAGGTTCTCCCGAACCTCCACATCATCCGGCTGCACCACGTGCGAAGGATCTGCTATGTACCTCCGAAGCTGAGACACGTGAAACACGTCGTGGATGTTGGCTAGGTTCGGAGGCAAGGCGAGTCGATAGGCGACAGGTCCTACTCTACCAAGGATCTGGTAGGGCCCAATGAACCGAGGGCTCAACTTCCTCACTCCGAGTGCCCGTCCAACACCGGTGACAGGTGAAAGTTTCACAAACACGTGCTCACCCTCACTGAACTCCAGTGGTCGATGCTTGACATCATAGTAGCTTTTCTGGCGATTCTGCGCCTGCTTCAACTTTTCCCTGATCATCTGGATCTGCTGGGTAGTATCTTGGACAAAGTCCAAGCCAAATAGCTCTTTATCTCCAACCTCAGACCAGCAGGTAGGAGTCCGACACCTCCTACCATACAGCGCCTCGTAGGGTGCCATGCCCAGGCTAGCATGAAAACTGTTGTTGTACAAGAATTCTACCAACGGAAGGTACCTATCCCATGCAGAGCCTTGCTCCAACGTGCAAGCTCTCAGCATGTCCTCCAATGTTTGGATGGTCCGCTCAGTCTGTCCGTCAGTCTGAGGGTGATAGGCGGTACTCAATCTCAACTGCGTACCAAAAGCCTCCTGCAGCGCCTCCCAGAACCGAGATGTGAACTTCGGGTCCCTATCACTGATGATACTCTCGGGCACCCCGTGAAGCCTCACAATCTCGCGGACATAAAGCTTGGCCAACTGCTTTGTAGTGAAGCTCACCTTTACTGGAAGAAAATGGGCAGACTTGGTTAACCTGTCCACAATGACCCAGATAGAGTCACAACCAGCCTGAGTCTTAGGCAATCCCACCACGAAGTCCATGGAAATACTCTCCCACTTCCACTGTGGAATTTCAAGAGGTTGAAGTTTACCAGACGGTTTCTGGTGCTCAATCTTTACTTTGTGACATATAAGGCATTTGGACACGTAGACCGCTATGTCCTTCTTCATGCCCGGCCACCAAAAATTTCTCTTTAAGTCCTGGTACATTTTTGTAGCACCAGGGTGAATAGTAAACCGGCCCTTATGAGCCTCTGCCATAACCTCCTCGGTCAATGGCCCTCGAGGAATAACAATCCTCTTCTGGAACAGCAGCAATCCATCCTCGTTCCAAGACACACCGTCCTGGTTCTTCACATAATCAAGGCACTCTCTTTGCACTTGCGCCTCTTTAATCTTTTCCATCAGCTCATTAATCACTTCTGTTGTTTTCATTTCGAGTAGTGCGCCCCCAAACAAGGAATTCACTCTCAAGTCTCTGAACTTTTCGATCACCTCGTAGTCGCTCATCATCAAGCTGGATAAACTCACGGATTTCTGACTCAAAGCATCGGCTACCACATTGGCCTTGCCAGGATGGTATCTCAACTCAAAGTCGTAGTCCTTCAAGAACTCCATCCATCTTCGCTGTCTCATGTTCAACTCCTTCTGGTCAAACAGATACTTCAGGCTCTTGTGATCACTGAATACAGCAAACTTCATGCCAAACAGGTAATGCCTCCAAATCTTGAAAGCAAATACAATGGCTGCCAACTCCAAGTCGTGAGTCGGGTAGTTCTCCTCATGAGGTTTCAACTGTCTTGAAGCATAGGCAACAGCTTTCCCTTTCTGCATCAACACACAGCCTAGTCCTTTACCAGAGGCATCGCAGTATAACTCAAACTGTTCCGCCGGATCAGGAAGGACTAACACAGGAGCAGTAGTCAGTCTCTCCTTCAACTCCTGGAAGCACTCCTCACACTCATGTGTCCACACGAGTGGAGTCTCCTTTCGGATAAGGCGAGTCATCGGTAGCACCATCTTGGAGAATCCCTCTATGAACCTCCTATAGTACCCGGCCAAACCCAAGAAGCTTCTAACTTCTATAACCGTCTTGGGCCTCTCCCAGTCCATCACGGCCTCAATCTTGTTAGGATCAACTGCAACTCCATTAGCGGAAATCACATGACCCAGAAATTTCACCGCCTTGAGCCAAAACTCACATTTTGACGGCTTAGCATATAGCTTTTTCTCTTTCAACACTTGCAAAACAATCTTCAAGTGCTCAGCATGCTCCTCCTCCGTCTTGGAGTAAATCAAGATATCGTCAATGAAGACGATCACAAACTGATCCAGGTACGGCTGGAAGATCCTGTTCATGTAGTCCATGAACACAGCGGGTGCATTGGTGAGTCCAAACGGAATCACCAAGTACTCATAATGCCCGTACCTCGAGCGAAACGCTGTCTTTGGGACATCCTCCGGCTTTACCCGTATCTGATGGTAACCGGACCGGAGATCAATCTTGGAATACACGCAAGCACCCCTGAGCTGATCCAGCAAATCATCAATGCGTGGAAGAGGATACTTGTTCTTGATTGTCACCTTGTTCAACTGTCTGTAGTCGGTGCACAACCGCATGGTCCCATCTTTCTTTTTCACAAAAATGACCGGTGCTCCCCAAGGAGACACACTTGGCCGAATGAAATCTTTCGCTGAAAGCTCCTCGATATGCTTCTTCAGCTCCGCCAACTCTGGTGGCGACATCCGGTATGGAGCCAACGATATAGGCCCCACACCAGGCAATAAGTCTAGGGAGAACTCTATCTCCCTCTGTGGTGGAAACTCAGGAATCTCCTCGGGAAACACCTCGAGGAATTCCCTCACCACCGGAATGCCAGTGAGATCCTCCTGTGTCCCACTCACCAAACCTCCCAACATGACATAGCCAAATGCCCCTGCTCTCAAGGCCCTCCTCGCCTGCAGGACTGAAATGAACGGTGAGGAACTGGCTGTGGACCCACTCGGAGACATCACCACTCTCTTGGCACAACAATCAATCAATGCACAATTTCTGGACAGCCAATCCATGCCCAGAATAATCTCCAAATTGGCCATCGGCAATCCTATCAGATCTACCGAGAAGTCACGGCCATCCCACTGAAACGCTACATCGCGATGAACAGTGGAGGTCAAACATTTTTCTCCGGTGGCGATGGTCACCCGCATCGGTGGAGAAAGCACATCACTGGGCAACTCAAGCCCCACAGCAATAGGGGTGGCAACAAAAGAGTGCGTTGCCCCGGAATCAAACAGCACATCAACAGCTGAACCACCAATGGTAACAGTACCTCTGACCAGGTTCGGAGCTCTGTCCGACTGCTGACGATCAAGTGTGTAAACTCGCCCCGTAGTAGGTGGCACTGCTAGTGCCCCAGTAGGAACCATCTGCAATGGCACAGCCTGCACTGCAGCAACTCTCGTCGTCGGGAAATCTCTGGAGTAGTGGCCCTCCTTGCCACACTGGAAACAAATCAACTGACCGGTAGAACACGGCCCAAAATGTGACTTCCCGCATCCCGAGCATCTGGGAGCAGGAGGTCTAGCTGCGTTTCCCTGAGTAGAAGTTCTTTTAAATTGATTTGGCGCTTGCTTAGCCGCCAACTGTTTTCCCTTGCCCTTGTTTCCAAGCTTCCTGTCTCTCCAGGAAACGGAACTACCAGTACTCTGTGGCACCTCAATCTTGGCCTTCTTGGCCTGACACGAACGACAGTAGTCCTCAATGTCGCGACACTGCTGTACTAAAGCTCCGAAGTCTCTCGAAGCAGAACCAGCAAGATGTCCAGCAATGTCCTCATTAAGTCCCCTCCGGAACTTAGCAGCAAGAAAAACAGGAGTCGGTCTCGCCATGCGGAAATGAGCGAATTTGACTAGCTAATTAAACTTGGCCAGGTACTAGTCGACAGACATCGAGCCCTGCACCAAACGGTCAAACTCTCCTTGCTTCCTCTCCTGAGAGTCATAAGGAAAGTACTGACCCAGGAAGCACTCCTCGAAGAATGGCCACGTCATCACACAGCCCTGCATCTCGTAGATGTGAGAAATATTGGTCCACCACTCATGGGCCTCGCCCTCCAGCATGTAAGTGGCGAACATCAGCTTCTGCGGATCAGTACACTGCATGATCCGGAAGATCTTGTCCAACGCCTGTAGCCATCTGGCAGCAGCAATGGGATCATAAGATCCGTCGAAAGAAGGTGGCTTATGCTTGCGGAAAGCATTCAGCCGGCGATCGATCTCGTCACGATCCTCAGCAAATACGGGGATGGTCTGCAAAGCCCCCGTCAAGTGACTGCCCTCACCCATCTGACTCTGGGTGTCCTCCTGTTGACTAGGCGGAGGTGGAGGCGGTGGCGGCGGTGGAGGTGGTGGAGGACACTGGCCAGCAGCAGGACCAGCCCTCAACTCCTCCAACATGACCCTCATCATAGTCATGTTGGCCATCCGGTTCTCCTCCAGAACCTCAGCCGTGGCTCGCCGGTTCGCCTCTCTAATAGCGTCCAGCATCGCCTGGTTTGCCAACCTCGTGGCCTCCTGGTCGGCTAGTCGGGCCACCTGCATCTCAGCTAATGCAGCCAGGATAGGATCCGATTGATCCTCGCTCGTACTAGTGTTCCTCCTTGGTGGCACCATGACTCTGCACAAGTTACACAAGGAATGAGTTGATCAGGCCCACGCCATGTGGTCACATATGCATTATCATAACACACACCAATCAGAGAGAACGCAAAGTAGACACGCAACGAAGTACCCTAAGTTATTGCAATACATACAGGCTTTTCCCTAGAAAGTGCTCTGATACCATAAAATGTAACAGCCCGTGTTAACCCGGATTGTTAACACACTATCGTATTAAGCCACGCTTAATTAAAATGCGGAATAACTTTTTCTTTAATTCAATTATGACGTCATTAACCTTAGCCAACTTGATTACTTAATCAATTTCATAAAATACTGCCTGTATGTAAATTGCAAGACAACTAACTGAAATACCTCATGAATAAATATAAAGTGAGTATCTAAAGCCGCAGGACTATAACACATAGCCTGGGTCAAAATCCTGATACTTTAATTACAACTTCAATTAAAAGACAATAACAAAACCATGTGGCATGGACAAACCCCATGCTCACCAAATAAGGCACAATGCCCAACAACAATCTCAGCATAATATCATAATCAAAGCGGGAAAACATAAACAGCAGTCAAATCCAGCATGTCAGCATATCATAATATCAACTCAGCTCTGGCCTCCTGCCACCTGAGCCCTCAACATTACCTGATCCTGAAATAAGCATCCCCAAACGTGGGGTGAGATCTCTAAACAAGAAATCTCAGTAAGACAAGGGGTCCTCAAGGATCTTCCACCCCAAGCTCACTTACATGTGTAATATAAGTTCAAAAACAGTATTTACAATATAAGTTCCAAAACTATGCAATGCAGCAGATAATCATGCCATGTGTGTTTATCAAATCTACTGGCCAGAGAAATGCAGGAATACGTCTAAACCCACATGAGTACAAGGAACACCGCTTGCACCTCACCCACAGCCTCACCATCTTGTATGTACTACATACTCAGGCTTACCGTATAGGTGGACACCACATGCATATCATAAAAGCACATTGCATATAAAAGCTCAATAGCATTTCCAAAACATCAAAGCATGTAACACAGCATGCATAAACCACATCCCCATGGGACATGGTGGAACCACAAAATGGCTAAACCGAGGACACGAAAGCTTACCTTGCAAGCTAGCTATCCAAGCCAAGAGTCCAACCACTCTTACGTCCAAACACAGCAGTATCACAATCTGATATGGACCAATAATACATCACTATTTATGCATCACAAGCATATAACTTAAAGACTACGCCTTTCCTTTACGTTTTACGTCTTAAGGCTTCCAACGAAGCCGTAAGCCCTTAGTCATATGATTCTGACTTAGTTCATTAATTACAGAAGTTCAACTTCCTTAATCTAGGGTCCACAAACCCCCAATAACTTACTGTTCACACAGCACAGCTACTGTTCTGCGAAAACCCAGGATATCCGGATATCACAAGGGACATATCCGGATATGCCATATCCGGATATCACACTGGCCATATCCGGATATACAATATCCGGATACCCAGATCCCACATCCGAATATGAATATCCGGATATGCATATCCGGATACCATATCCGGATACTGTTCTACGGATATATGCTCGAAAAATATCTTGATATCTCACGACAGAATTCAGTTTCTGCATTTCGTGAATATCCAGTCCAAAGATCCAACTTTTAACACTTAATTACGTTAAAGCATGCATCTTTAATTTGTTTTAGGTTCATACTCATTATACCCTCTTGTTTACTCATTAAACATGGCCAAGACATCAACTTTAAGCATTAAAACTTAAGATCAAAGGTTGAACAACTCACCAAAAGCTCAAAACAGAAAATGGAGGTGCTCTTGGAGCTCACAACCAGCTCCCTAGGTTCTGACTTCACACCAAACGAAAATGCCTTCACAAAGGTTGGTTCTTTCCACACAAAGGTCACCACTTGGACCTCAAAATACCACAACTATGGCTTCCAACCCTCAAACCACCCAAGGCCAGCAACCTCACCAACACACAGAGGCTGGAAACTCAGAAGTACACACTCACACTTCCTCACTATGCATGCTCTCAAGTGTTTAGGAGAAGAAATGTGAAGGAAAAGGCCTCAAGGTTCAAGAAATGATGAAGGGAAGTGAAGAAGGCACCAAGTCAGCAAGGTGGCTCCAAACTCAGAGAGAATTCACGTAGGAAAAGAGGCACCTAGGGTTTTGTGCCCTTAACATGCATATAAATAGCCAAAACCACTTAAACATGCAGTGTTAGCCTTAATAGCAAAGTAGAAAATCTTGATCCCAAACTTTGGAATCTAGACCTACACATTTTTCTAAGATTTGTCATATTTTTATTTTATTTTTCGGAGCACCTTTCCGGTACGCGCTTTTCCATAGCCAGTATCAGTTCTGGCATCAGATTACGTTATTTTGACTTGAAACTTGTTTTATCCTACATAATATTCTAGTAATTATCATGCATTCGTTATAATTTTCCGGGATACTTTTCCGGTACGCATTTATACCGAGTAGCAGAACCGGTATCTGCGCTTTTCTTCCGAAAAGCGACTTTCAGCATTTTTACTCACTCACTATAATTATTTAAGCCCAATATTAATTATTAAGGTCAATTATGGAATCATTTCCTAATTATCATAATTAATTCACTAATTACCTTAATTAGCGATGCGGGTTCTTACCGTTGATGCTGCCTCCATTGGAAAGAAACATGAAATTGACCAATGTTCTTTCTTCCTGTTTTGCCACCTTTATACCCATACTAAGAAATTTCACAAGATTTAATTAATTATTAATTAAATGGAGACAGTGATAAGATGAGGTTACATCAATAATATGTATATAATTTATAATAATAATAAATTAATATAATAATAAAAAACTATAAATTAGTATTAAATATATATATATATATATATATATATATATATATATATATATATATATAGGGATAGGATATTGTGACACACAAATAATGTTACGCACAATGTTACGACCAAATTTTAACCGTTGATTTCCACCAATTAACGATTATCATATTTCAAATCAAACTCATTAATTAATTATTAATTCACAATAAATGATAACTGTTGATTGGCGGAGATGTCCCATCACAGTTGTTATAGCTTCGGAAAGGGGTCTCGATAGAAGGTAATTATGTATATACTCTTTTTTTTAGGGTGCATTTGGATAAGCTTTGAAAATAGAACTTTTGGGATATGGTTTTTTTAGAAGCTACATTTTCTAGCTTATGAGAAAAGCACTAAAATAACTTTTTTTTGTGTGGAGATTTTTGTTTTCCCCAAAAAACTTATCTAATTATTATGAAAACTGTTAAACATGTTTTTCAGTTAAAAAAGTTTTAAGCACAACGAAACAGGCCCTTGATGTTTTCTATTTATTAATTTCAATATGTTGCCTTATGCCGACATCTTCCCTTTTCTGTTTCTTTGTTAATAATTTTAGCAACTTGAGCAACTCATTCCAGAAGGGTGAAACAAATCAATCTCAAACTGTATTTGTAAAGGGTTTTGATAGTTCCCTTGGAGAAGAGAAGGTAATTTTTTCTCTAACATATTGATTTGTTGCATCAGTTCCTGCAGAGGATTGCAGGAATCTCTCTCGATTGTAAATTTGTATGGTTTGATTGGTGTTTTTAGCTGTCAATTATGCCCACTTTGTTCTTTCAGATAAAAGCTAGCCTGGAGGAGCATTTCGGTTCTTGTGGAGAGATAACAAAGATATCAATTCCGAAATTTCGTGGTTCTTGTGTTGTTAAGGGGTATGTTTCTTGATGTGCTGTATGTTAGATTATAATGTACTATTGAATATTTCAACATGCCACTTCCGTTTGCATCGAGCCTTTTCATATCCATCTCACTTTACTTTGGATTGGCTTGTCAAAATGAATGTCAGAATTATCAGCATGTCTGTATGCAATTTGATTTTGTTGTTGTGAATATAGCAAAAAGATTGCTCCTGTGCATTTTTCACATAGATAATTCTGTAATCTATAATATTGTTAAATGGAACAGAAAAAATCCTTGGTGGTTTTGAAATTAGTCTAGATGACTGTAAGTTTCTCAGATGATTTATTGAACTTTTCCTGAAATCATTCAAAGGTTTTAACGTATTTTCAGTTATTCAGTATTATTTGGATATCTTCATTCAAGCTTCAATTTTTTGGTTCCATTTCCTTTTTTCTCTTTTAACTGGATTTCCTTGAAATTTATAAATCACACTATATTTCATCTATTTAGTGGGGAATTTACTATATTTACACTTAAACTATTTCTATATCATTTTCATTTTGTATTCATTTTTTTATAATTTTTCAATTTTGAGCCTATAAATATATCAGCGTGTGTAAACCTTGATTGATAAGTAATTGTAGAAGGACGGAAAACTCTGAGATATAGTGTGTGCAATGCAAGTATTAGTGTGTACTGCATTCCAATCTCAAATTGCAAAATTTACAGGTTTGCTTTCTTGGACTTCAAGGATGTTGATAGCTGGAAGAATGCTCTACAACTGCATGAAATTGAGCTTGGAGGTTATCCTTTGATAGTTCAAAAAACAAAGCCTCGACATGATAATCAGGATATAGGCCATGGTAGAGGTATTGGTGGTCATCAGTTTGACGGAAGGGATAGAGGTGGCCATGGTGGCAGAGTGGGTTGGAGGAAAAGTAGTGGCGATCATCAATTTTGTGGAAGGGATGGAAGTGACCACGGTGACAGAGTGAATTGGGGGAGAAGTGGTGGCGGTCATGAGTTTGGTGTAAGGGATGGAGATGGCCATAGTGGCAGAGGCGGTTGGGGGAGAAGCAGCGGTGGTCATAAGTTTTTTGGAAGGGATGGAGGTGACCATGGTGGCAGAGTGGATTGGGGGAGAAGTGGCAGAAGTGGTGGTGATCATCAGTTTGGTGCAAGGGATGGTAGTGACCATGGTGGCAGCACAGTGGGTTGGGGAAGTAGTAGGGGTGGTCATCATCAATTTTATGGAAGGGGTGGAGGTGGCCATGGTGGCAGAGTGGATTGGGGGAGAAGTGGCAGAAGTGGTGGTGATCATCAGTTTGGTGCAAGGGATGGTAGTGACCATGGTGGCAGTGAATATATTTTTCAGAAGCGTTCGTGATAGTGATCCTGAATTTTTGGCAGCAAGGAAGGGTCTTTTATTTGCAACCCAGTTGGGTCTAGCAAATATCTACTTGAAGGGAGATGCCAACAATGTTTATGTATATCCAACAATGTGTATATACACGGACTTCTCTTATAATGTTTTGATTTTACCAAAAATTACTTAAGGTTTTTTGTGTTATGTTCCCCGAGATTGTAACTCCGTTGTAGATTCACCGACCAAGAATATAAAACAAATAATGAGAATATTTTAAGAGAGATGTGCTTAAGTAGGGCATGCATCTTAGATGTTCAATTGAAATGATAAGTTTTGTCGTAAACAACCTTGGAAGAGAAAAAACTGACAAAAACTAAAATATGGTTACATTTTGATAAGTGTTGAAAATAAGAAATTGTGATTTTTTATTGGGAGGGTTATATTTACAAACTACACTATGTATTCCCGGGGGAGAACATTAGGTTACACTATGTTTTCCCGAGAGTACATAGTGTAATTTGCAAAATTTTATAAAAAGGTAAAAGAAAAAAAAACACATTAAACGTTTGTACTATGATCAGGAAGACAGTGGCTTAGTATGGCATCAAATAGGCGATTTGAGGATGGGGTATGTTCAAGTAGAATTTGGACAAGGTCATTCCCTTGCTTGCCTGATTATCAGGATTTATTGTGAGCCAATGGATTTAATTTTAATCCAACGGTGATGAAATTGGTTGTAAAGGTGGTATACTTTAATGGTGGTAAATGGATCCTCCCTTTATAAACAATTGTTAGCGTTGTTTAACAGTTAAATTTCAAATAAAAGGCAAACTAATAGTCATCAAGAATCAAAACGCAGTAAAAATAATTATTATGACATTAATTTTGATTCCCAAAAAAATGCATTCAATTACATATCATCAATACATTTTATTTGCAATCAATTAAAAGAATATTATTTTATAGATACTATACACAACATAAAATGGTTAAGTTTATAACCTTTCATTTGAACGCATTAAAAAGAAAATTGCTCCAATAGTTTCTCATCCATTCCAAACATTAAATTTAGTTAATGGGAAATAGTTTGTAATTGCTTTTTAATACTAAATTAATAGCAATGTAAAATATAACACCTCACAATTCTAAATTAAGTAATTAAAGTGTTAAGTGAGTAATTAAGTGAAGGATTAGTGAAAATCCCAAAGATTAGGCCAAAATACAAAGAAAGGACAAAACGGTAATTAGCCAACACGCAACCTTAGGAAGATAAAAATTGAGTAGAAGGTCTCAGATGATAAAAATAAGCCTGCAAATGGATTCAGAACGAAAAATTGAGTGGATAGGAAAGTTTCAGAAAAATCAGTGAATAGTGTTTTTAGCGGGTAAAAATACCGCAGTCAGATTGCACCGTAAAATGTGCCAGTGGAATTTTGAGCTCTAGGTTTCAAATATTGATTTTAAATGGTCCATAGAAATAGGAAATATGATTTCTGATAATATTTGAGGGATTTAAGTCAATTTGTGGAAGTTTGTCAACGGAGCGCGCTGTAGCTTAAAGCAGTGTTTTTCCGAACAACCGGAAAGCTCCAAATTTATCTGAGGGAGTAAAATTAAAGGATTTTTTTAAGATGAAAAATTATAATTTCTCATTAGGTTTTTAAATTGTGAATTTTAGTGATGATCGGAGGGAAAGTCGGTGAGTTTTAAATCACGTGGGATTCGGTACCCACTTAAAGTCAAATAAACACTCTTAAATCACGATTCATCTTCTTTTTCTCTCCTCACAGCATCTAGCCCCATTCCCCATTCCTCTTTGTGCAAGTTTTCTTCTTCTCCATAAACCAAGCTATACTCAACCAAATTCAACAAAGTTTGTGTTGAATCTTGATGGAAAACACCTTCTGAACCCATTGGTACCACTATTGAGTCTTGAAATTGAGTGTGGGAGGAGATCCACCACTGTTTATGTTTCGGTTTTCATGCAAAAAAGGGTGATTATGTTGATTTCAAATGCTCCAATGGTGGAGTATACTTAGGTGGAGCCTTATACCGTCCAATTGGGTGAGTTATTTCAACATTTCATTGGTTAAATTTTGAGTTGTGATAATTGACCCTAAAGAGGGATTTTGTGATATGTGGTGTTAGAGAGCTCAAATGGAAAATGTCTATTAGACGATAATGTCTTAGAATGATGTATTAATGCTAGAAATGCAATGAAAATTTTAAGCGAAAAAAATGGATTTTAACTTAGAAAAAAAATTGGTGCATGAAGTGGATTTTTGAGTTTTGGTGTTAATGTGTGGTATAGTGAATTGTAGTGTGATTATATGATGATATGAAGTGATTGTGTGAGGTGTGGACCATAGGAATTGAGTGGGAATCCTTGGTTTGACTAAACAAAGAATTCGGCCCTTTATGTATAATTGAGCAAATTGATGTTTTAGAACACTTTGGTGTACTGTGTTGTGTGATGGAAAAGTTATTAGATGGGTTGTGTGGTGATTGGCATGTGGAAGAATCAATGTAAAAATAATAAGTGTGGAAAGTGGCAAAATGTGCCTAAAGTGTAATATTTCGCAAAATGTTGCGTAAAAGTCGTAAAACCGAAAAACGGCGATTGAACTAGCCTTTGGGTAACCTAAGTAAGTGAAATAAAATGAGAAAGAAAATTTAGAAAAATAAAACCCAAAAGAACACTATGTTGGCCGAACCCTTAGTGGAGTGGAGAGAAAATCCGACGTTTTCGCGTTTTGATGTATTTTGACTGAAACTGACGGCTGTGCAAGGTTGTACAGGTTGCCGTACGTGGATATAAACTTGGAACAGTGAAACAGTGGATTGCCCTTGGTCCTGGATCAAGTGGATTGAGGTAAGTGATGTGGTTTACACATGACATGTTGAAATTCATGAGTGGATTCAAAGTTCTAAGTGTGTGGAATGGTCCTCTGTGTAGGCGTTCCCTGTGAATCAAGCTGTAAGTGGAGTTCTGCGGAGCTCAGTGGAAGGAAAAAGAAAGGTAACCTCTTGGTACTGGGGCTTGTTCCCCTTTTGTGTTCCACCTTGCTAGTTGATGGCAACAGTAGGAAGTGTGTATGAGTAGTGTAGAACAGCATGAGCATGCATGTGCATTATCACAGTGGGTACTTATGTACCAGATCTCTGGCCAGTAGATATTTTTAGCCTTCGGGCAAGTGTTTCTGGACTGCCACTGGATAGGTCTCCGAGAGGGAGTTCCAGTTGACCCAGGGTCGTGGTGTGTTATCCGGATAGGAGCACACTAGGTTGTCTCGGGTGTATATGGTTGGAAGGGGTACCTTGGTGGGTTGTTCTATGAACACGCCAGGGGTAGTACCCATAGGCGTATAGCCGAGGACATAGCGTGGTATTGGTAGCTACCATCCTGCATGTCGTAGTTGTTTCTGATATATTCCCCCTTTCTCTAAATCCCTTGCTTTATCCCGTTTTATAACAGTGGTGTTGTTTTTATATTATTGATATACATCGAAGTGAACCATTGGGCAGAGTTTTCTCCAGAACCTCTTGGTTATTGAGATATATCCGTATATCTCACCCCGTCTCGGGGCGTTTATTTCAGGATGTACCAGTGGATATGGAGCAGCAGGCAAGAAGCCCGCATGATGATGAGTGGAGTAGTGATGCATGTTTTGTTTCAGTGTGTCATACATGTCATTTTAGTTTATGGATTTATTTGGCAAGTGAAGTTGTAATATGTAAATATTTGTAGTTTAAAGTTAAAGCTGTAAATGTAAATGTAATCCAGTGTTGTAAATGTACCATGGATGTATGCATTATGATGGAAGGGCTTTAGGCCTATTGTAGGTTTATGATTATCTTCATTATGGTTTATGCATGAAATTGAATGTTAGTGATTGAAACGATAAAGAGCTTGAAAGTAAACTGTTTATGTTTTAAGTGTATATTGGATTGGGTTGTAAGTGCCCCAAGGCGTTGTTGGTCCTTGTGTGTGCCACCCATTGGATTTTGCTGGATTTCAGGTGTATTAGTAGTGTTAAACAACTTATGCAAATTTGGGGATTTTAGGAAATACAAAGGAAACCCTGGCGAATTTTCTGTAGAATTGGCAGTTTTTGGGTGAACTTTGGGAGAGCGTATCTCTCTCCACATTGGTCCGATTGGGACGTGCCATACGCCATTTTGAAGCTTAAGATGTTCCCTATGTTGTATCAAAATCCTAGAATCATTGGTGGTGTGCGCAGCCCATGGTGGCGGATGGCACAATCTGCCCTGTTTTGGCCAGTACCAGTGGGCAGATTCGGGTCTGTGTTGGGAAATTAATTCCCGCTTCGTTACTTGGTCAAATTAAGCGTACAATATATCAAATGGAAGTTTGAGGTGTCTAGTTTATGGTGTAAAAGTTTGAGAGTCATTGGATGGGCGGTTAGGTGCAGTTTATTCTGTGAAGTTTGGAGGTTTTAGGCTGTTTTGGAGTTGGTAGGCAATGTTGTTTGTCCAACTTCAAACGGCGATAACCGGAGCTCACGAGCTCGGAATCGAGTGTGTGATATCTTGTTAGAAAGATAAGTGAATAAGGAAAAAAGATAACCTGGAGTTTAAGTTTGGATTTTTATTTTGTGTCCGTAGAAAAACAAATTAGCAAATCCGGTTAAGTGGTAAAAACGTAAAAAGTGAGTAATTGGCTAAGTGGGTTTATGGGAACCCCTTAGTATCTTGTATGTGATAAAATAAAGTGTATAAATAATTAAGAAATTCTTCCGCTAGTGTTTTAGTTACGATCACAGCTTTTTATTATTACGCTTTTTTTACTTTTACTGTTCGCGTAATAATCGGAAAAAGTTTATCCTCATTTTTATAAATGAATTGTTGTGATTGTAACTGTGCTTAATATCATAATTAATGTTAACAATACCGGTGTACGTAACGGGCTGTTACATTTTATGGTATCAGAGCAGTTTTGTTAGGGAACTCTGATAATATATATATAGATGTGTTATATGCTACATAGTTGTATGTAGATTCTTATCGATTACTGTATATGTAATTCCTTAGTGTGGGTCTGATCAACCCATTCCTTTGTGTTACATGTGTGGTCATCGTAAGAAGCCTGCGTAGTAACCTTGAAGCACCGAGTGTGAGTCTTTAGCCTGATGTTGTGGTTGCAGTGTTAACTGCTCCATGGACAAAGGACGGCAGTAAGTCAAGTGTGAATATTAGAAGGCATAAAAGAACATACATGAATATTATATCTGACTTCGATGAAAGTCAAGAGAAAAGTGTATTATAAGCAACAGTGGTGTACAATTTATGATATGTACAATATGAGCATAGATGAACTTTGCAGTACTATGAAAGGTAAACATATAACAGAGATGAGCTTATGAGATTGGTGAAATTCCAAGTATATGTGTAGTATAGTAAGACAAGTACGTACAAGTGGTCTTGGTGAATAGACTTCATCAAGGCGAGAGGTTTTGAACCTGAAGAATTATTGAGAAAAGGGAACAGATATGCGTAGGGAACAGATATGCGTATGTGTGAGTTAAATACGTAATGTTTGATTAGCGGTTATGAGACCAGGACAAGTGCGGTGCACCTGAATGAATTGGGATGGTTCAAGCAGAGAAACAAATAGAATATTTGATGAGTAATCCTACGAGGTTTGACCACGTGAAAGTATGTTGCTGGTAGATTGGTAATGTGAGAGATACTGAAATATGGGAGTGAACTCAATAAAGAGATAGTGTTGACTAAACACAAGTGAGGTGAACTAATTATGTGCATATTATTATGTGTAATATGTATGAGGAAAAGTGAAGGAACCGCCATGGATGACGCAAGATATATGTACCATGAAGGCACTATTGCAGTTAGTGGATGTCGACTCAAATTGGCAGACGTATCCGTAATAAAGGAACAGGATGGTTGAGATGTACAGTCATGGGTAAGACAATAATGAGAATTGTAAAGAAATTATGATCTTGTGGTATATATATAAGTACTACTAATAGTAGTGCGTTTTTGAAAATATTGGTATTTGATATGGAGTGACAGACGGAGTAAAGGTATTTTCAAGGTAAAGAGACATTCTACAACCACCAAGGGTGGAAGTGATCAGGAAAACTGATGAGTTGCTCTACAGTATTGAGTGTATGTTATGTGAGCCGTAGCAGGCAATGGACTAGAACGATGGCGTGATTTTGCGAGTTATTGTTGTATAACAATAAGGTGAGATGGTATGATTAGTAAATGAATGAATGTAAAACTTAATGTGAAATCAAGTGATTAGTATACGAACCAAGTGACAATACAGTGCAAAAGTAAGAGGTTAATGAAAGAACTGATGTGTAAAGTGTGCAGAGAGTGCAGAATTATGTGGTCAGCAAAGGAGTTAATGTGTAATGACAAGATGAAAATGATAAGATTTGTTAGTGAGCTGAGGTATAATTATCAGTGCAAGAACGGACGAGTATTTTTGAGTGCAAAGGGTTAATGTAAATTTCAGTGCAAGGATTGAGGTGAAGTAGTCCTCTGTGATTCGACGGAAATGATTAGAAGATCCCTGTGTGATGGGAAATATGAAACTTATACTAAGAGATGTGAGATGTGTTCAGAACTTTGAGAAGATTTAGGAATTATGGAATAGAAATTATGTTATGAACCATGGCAAGTGAACAGTCAAAGTGAAAGAGTAAACAATCTATGAGAAGAATAAGCAAGGGAGAGATAACGGACTATGGATTGAACGGTAACAAGACAGAAGGAACTATTAAGAGTTAGAAAACGTGTACGAAATTATGAAGAGAATGTGGATTATTATAACAATGACTATGTTATAAACCAGGTCAGAGGGGTAACCGAAACGAAAGTAAACTACTAGTGAGAAGAATGACACGAGAGAGTAAGGTGAAATAACTTATATGTAACAGGTGTATATTATACCACTACTACTAAGATTATGGGAGCAGCCCATGTGGTAATACAAAACAGTTTTGATGTTATATACAGAGGTGATACAGACACCAAATGGACTGGGTCCATGTGTGATCTGGAGTGTACGGAGTGCCAGTTTTGCCATTATGTGCAGATATATTATGAAGTATAAATTTCTTTGTGCACTGGGTGCATGTAATATGAATTGATAGTAGGAAGATCTCAGTGGGGCCTATGTGTTAGGAGCGTATAGCTATCTCTGTACGGGTTAAGTTCCCGGAGACTAGTCGTATTTGATATGAGTAATGAGAAACGAGGAAGTGTTCCACATTGGTGTAACGGACAGTATGGTAAAGATAATTTATGTAAATGCACAAAGAAGAAACATTTGGGGGATGCCTTAGAATAGGGATAGCTAGTAGTAAGTCGTTTTTACGGCATGGATCATATGGGTGGATTCTCTGATCGGTGGGTCATGACATCTGGGGCCCTTAGGACAGCAAGAGCTCGAGGGGTTAAACCTGTGAATGTTGTTACCCACTGTATTGGGAGAGTTTTTCCATATGGTTAACGCAAGATGCGAGGTCATATATTTGTAAATGGACAATAGTATGTCAGATTTGGATATAAGAGTTGTGGCTTAGTGTGCAAGAACTTCGAAGTGTGATAGTGAAGCACTATTGTGGGTGTAAAGTAAGTCTGATGAAATAAATTTTGTCTCTAAGTGAGGTAGTAAGTTAGTTGGAACCCTCGTCTTATGACCAAAAAGGGGATGATCACGTGAGTTAAAGTTGACAGATTGAGTAAGTGTCCTTCTAGGAAGGCTAGTGATGATCAAGATTTCAGGTTAAAACAGTGAGTTGTTAGCCCTAAGGAAAAGATAAATTGAAATAGAGTCAAGTACGAACGTGTATTAATAGATGGAACTATAGTTGTAATTGATTACCAAAAGTGAATAGCTTGGTTTTGCTGGTAAAGTAGATTGAGAAGTGTTATATATAATCGCATATGCCACTTAAGGTGGAAGTGTGTGGAAAATGCACAGTGTTGATGATGTTCTGATTAAGTACTAATGACGTATGGATGAGTGTTTGTGGTAACTTTGAATATTCTGAGAGACTGATATACAAACCGGTGGTAAAGTGTAGAAGTAGTGTCAATGATGGAATGAATTTTAAGTGAATTGATAATTGAGTGTCAAGGATTCCTAGTGAATAGGACTTGTATATGAGTGGTATGGCATTTTCAATAGTCCATCAGTTAATAGTGAAGTGGGTCAGAAATTGATTCGTTCCAAAGTGTTTTGTGGAAGTGAGTAAAGCTGTAAAGTAATAGTGTTTTGAGCTTGACATCCAGGATTAAATGATGATGATTACGAGAAAGATGTATAAATGAGTGGAACATAAGGTTAAGTTGTAATATCGGAGTGGAATGAAAGTCGAAAATAGTTAGTGGGTGAAAATATTAAGCATGAGTCCTCGATATTGAGGTCATTGATGAGTGTTTTGTTTAGACCGTGAGAGGTCTGAGTATGGAATTGAGCTGACTGAGTGGATAAAGTTGAGATGGTTCAGTTAATGAAAAGAGTAACAGTGAAAGTAAATTATGAATATGATTAGTAGATGTAAAGATTCAGGAGTGTGTGTGGTTAAAAGATCTTAAAGGGTTAATTGAAGAGATCAACTATTGTGAGAATTGTGAATTTCGTATAATGAAGAGAAAGATATGGTTATAAGTACCTAAGAAGAGGTAAAGACACATGACAAAGAAAAATAAAGTATATAAGTATAGAATTTAACGTGAGTCGGAACTGTAGGAAACAAAAAAGTGCCCTGGAAACTAGAAAGGATGTGCTTCGGTGGAAGCTAAGAAAACAGATAAATCATAAGAGTAGTAACAGTAATGGAAAGGACTCGTATGTCTGGGTATGGTTGAAACAGTGAGGACATCGAAAAGAGTAAAGTGCTAAAGAAAGTGTGAAGATACATGAAAACAGTTAGTCTATTATAGAAACAACTAGATATTTTTGGGGACGACATTGGGTCAGAAAGACAGATGAAGATGAAAATGAGATGAAGTGAGACAAACAAATTGTAATGTGGTCGTCTATTACCCATGAATTGGTGAAAGTGTAACCGTAAGCCGTGAAGAGCTTAAAGTATTGCGAATTGAAGGTCGTGGCGCCATAAATGACAAGTGTAAAATGAGTATATGATGAATTACAGTGAGTGAAAAAGCAATAGTGGTTTAAGGAAACAGTGAAAGTTATAATGAGTTAAGGGGTCAGATACCCGAAGTTGTCAAGTTTGTGAAGGACTAAGTAATCATGGATACCACAGAAATGAGATTTTCGATTACACCCCGTGTTACGGGACCGTTAAGATGTAATTTTGCGGACAAAATTCTAAAAGGTGGGGTGATTATAACACCTCACAATTCTAAATTAAGTAATTAAAGTGTTAAGTGAGTAATTAAGTGAAGGATTAGTGAAAATTCCAAAGATTAGGCCAAAATACAAAGAAAGGGCAAAACGGTAATTAGCCAACACGCAACCCTAGGAAGATAAAAATTGAGTAGAAGGTCTCAGATGATAAAAATAAGCCTGCAAATGGATTCAGAACGAAAAATTGAGTGGATAGGCAAGTTTCAGAAAAATCAGTGAATAGTGTTTTTTCGCGGGTAAAAATACCGCAGTCAGATTGCACCGTAAAATGTGCCAGTGGAATTTTGAGCTCTAGGTTTCAAATATTGATTTTAAATGGTCCATAGAAATAGGAAATATGATTTCTGATAATATTTGAGGGATTTAAGTCAATTTGTGGAAGTTTGTCAACGGAGCGCGTTGTAGCTTAAAGCAGTGTTTTTCCGAACAACCGAAAAGCTCCAAATTTATCTGAGGGAGTAAAATTAAAGGATTTTGTTAAGATGAAAAATTATAATTTCTCATTAGGTTTTTAAATTGTGAATTTTAGTGATGATCGGAGGAAAATTCGGGTGAGTTTTAAATCACGTGGGATCCGGTACCCACTTAAAGTCAAATAAACACTCTTAAATCACTATTCATCTTCTTTCATTCTCGTTCTTTTTCTCTTCTCACAGCATCTAGCCCCATTCCCCATTCCTCTTTGTGCAAGTTTTCTTCTTCTCCATAAACCAAGCTATACTCAACCAAATTCAACAAAGTTTGTGTTGAATCTTGATGGAAAGCACCTTCTGAACCCATTGGTACCACTATTGAGTCTTGAAATTGTGTGTGGGAGGAGATCCACCACTGTTTATGTTTCGGTTTTCATGCAAAAAAGGGTGATTATGTTGATCTCAAATGCTCCAATGGTAGAGTATACTTAGGTGGAGCCTTATACCGTATAATTGGGTGAGTTATTTCAACATTTCATTGGTTAAATTTTGAGTTGTGATAATTGACCCTAAAGAGGGATTTTGTGATATGTGGTGTTAGAGAGCTCAAATGGAAAATGTCTATTAGATGATAATGTCTTAGAATGATGTATTAATGCTAGAAATGCAATGAAAATTTTAAGCGAAAAAAATGGATTTTAACTTAGAAAAAAAAGTAGTGCATGAATTGGATTTTTGAGTTTTGTGTTATTGTGTGGTATAGTGAATTGTAGTGTGATTATATGATGATATGAAGTGATTGTGTGAGGTGTGGACCATAGAAATTGAGTGGGAATCCTTGGTTTGACTAAACAAAGAATTCGGCCCTTTATGTATAATTGAGCAAATTGATGTTTTAGAACACTTTGGTGTTGTGTTGTGTGATGGAAAAGTTATTAGATGGGTTGTGTGGTGATTGGCATGTGGAAGAATCAATGTAAAAATAATAAGTGTGGAAAGTGGCAAAATGTGCCTAAAGTGTAATATTTCGCAAAATGTTGCGTAAAAGTAGTAAAACCGAAAAACGGCGATTGAACTAGCCTTTGGGTAACCTAAGTAAGTGAAATAAAATGAGAAAGAAAATTTAGAAAAATAAAACCCAAAAGAACACTATGTTGGCCGAACCCTTAGTGGAGTGGAGAGAAAATCCGACGTTTTCGCATTTTGAGGTATTTTGACTGAAACTGACGGCTGTGCATGGTTGTATAGGTTGCCGTATGTGGATATAAACTTGGAACAGTGAAACAGTGGATTGCCCTTGGTCCTGGATCAAGTGGGTTGAGGTAAGTGATGTGGTTTACACATGACATGTTGAAATTCATGAGTGGATTCAAAGTTCTAAGTGTGTGGAATGGTCCTCTGTGTAGGCGTTCCCTGTGAATCAAGCTGTAAGTGGAGTTCTGCGGAGCTCAGTGGAAGGAAAAATAAAGGTAACCTCTTGGTACTGGGGCTTGTTCCCCTTTTGTGTTCCACCTTGCTAGTTGATGGCAACGGTAGGAAGTGTGTATGAGTAGTGTAGAACAGCATGAGCATGCATGTGCATTATCACAGTGGGTACTTATGTACCAGATCTCTGGCCAGTAGATAATTTTTAGCCTTCGGGCAAGTGTTTCCGGACTGCCACTGGATAAGTCTCCGAGAGGGAGTTCCAGTTGACCCAGGGTCGTGGTGTGTTATCCGGATAGGAGCACACTAGGTTGTCTCGGGTGTATATGGTTGGAAGGGGTACCTTGGTGGGTTGTTCTATGAACACGCCAGGAGTAGTACCCATAGGCGTATAGCCGAGGACATAGCGTGGTATTGGTAGCTACCATCCCGCATGTCGTAGTTGTTTATGATATATTCCCCCTTTCTCTAAATCCCTTGCTTTATCCCATTTTATAAAAGTGGTGTTGTTTTTATATTATTGATATACATCGAAGTGAACCATTGGGCTAAAGCAAGGGATT
>JAVKPL010012242.1:0-58384 GCA_032173675.1 Gastrolobium villosum | reverse complement strand
TGTTACAAATAAAAAAAATATGCACAATGAAAATAAAAGAATTTAATTAAAAAATAAAAAATCACATTTATCATTCTGTAAAAAAATAAAATAAAATTTAATCACTATAACAATACGAGTTTTAGTTTAATATATAAGAAAGGAATTAAACTTTCATTCTTTTGATGTAAGAGTAAAAAACAAAAAACACAATTTCTTATGTCATAAATGAAAACTAAAAATTATTACTTGGAAAAACGTGCACATCCTTCTATGCATGTCTTCCATTACTTCCTGTATGGAAAATCATTAAACCTATTAATAATATTAATTATTATGTTTTATCGGGTGGAAATTTATTTAACATTTAAAATTCAAATTTTTTAAATTTGAATTTTTGGTTTATAGTTAAAAAAGGTTTAGAATTTAAATGTTTTTATAATGGGAAAAGAATATATATATATATATATATATATAATAAATTTGAATTTTAATATAAATTTTAGATAAAACAAAAAATATAAAGATGGTGATAGTTAGAGTTTGAAAACTGGGCTTGGCACAGAGGGCCTGCCCACCCCGCCTGCCAACACGTTTTATACCTGCCAACACGTTTTTATAATTAAATTAAAATTGGAATATCATTTTTTTATAATAATTTCCTAATTCAGATTTCAATTTTTGTAAATAAGAATTTATAAAATTTCAAATAATAACGATACAAATTCTTGCAAAAAAATAATTATTTATTATTATTTTGTAAATCTATATGAGTAATTCGAAGTTTATTTCTCAGATAAAATATAAAAACCTAGACGCAACTATAAGAGTATTTTTGTGTGGATAAATATAAAAACTTATTACATACTAATAGTTAGAGGTGGCAATCTGGGTTCGACGCCGCAGCTTAACCGGCACTCCAAAGACATTTTTATAACTAAATTAAAATTTCATCGTTCTTCTTTCAAATTAAATTCCAAAATCTACTTTGATTTTTGTAAATACAAATTTGCAAAATTTTAAATACAAACGACACAATCATTGAAAAAAAAATTATTTATTATTATTTTTTAAATATAATTGTAATAAATGAAGTTTATCTTTGAATAAAATAAAAAAACTTAAATGTGACGATAAGAACTTTTGTGTGTGGATAAATGTAAAAATCTATGGTTTTTATGTTTATTATGTTGTAGGAAGCGATGTACGTTATAGAGATTAGTTTTGGACTGCCATATTTTTTTCTTTTCTTTTTTGTTTTAAAATGTGCGGGCCCCACAAAATGTTGTGTGTGTAGGAAGTTTATTGTGTAATTGGAAAAAGGTGTAAATAAAAACCCAAAATCTATTGGATGCTGAGCAGCCTGACAGGTGGAAACTGGCCCGGCCCGAAGGGCCGGCCCACGAACACATTTTTATAATTAAATTAAAGTTTCATCCTTTTTTCTTTTATAATTAAATTGAAATTTGATTTAATTTTTGTAAATATAAATTTGTAAAATTCAAAATACTAATGTAACAAATCCTTACAAAAATATAATTATTTACATAAAAAGCTGATAGTTAAAGGTTGCATACTGGGCTTGGCCAAGAGGGCCTGCACGCCCCGCCTGCAAACAAGTTTTAATAATTAAATTAAAATTTCACTATTCTTTTTTTTATAAATAAATTCCAATTCAGATTTCAATTTTTTAATATAAATTTATAAAATTCCAAATACTAACGACACAAATCCTTGCAAAAAAATAATTATTTTATAAAATCGTATTGGTAATAAATTGTAGTCATCTCTCTAGTAATAAAATATAAAATCCTAGACGCAATTATAAGAGCCATTTTTTTGAATAAATATAAAAACCTATTAAATGTTAATAGTTAGAGGTGGCAACTGGGCTCGGCTCGCAGGGCGGCTCAAAATATAATTAAATTAAAATTTTATCTTTTATCTTTTATAATTAAATTTCTAAATCTGATTTTATTTTTGTAAATACAAATTTGTAAAATTTCAAATACAAACAACGCAAATCCTTGCAAAAAATAATTATTTGTTATTATTTTTTAAATCTGATTGTAATACAAGAAAGTCCATCTCTGACAGAAAATATAAAAACGTAAATGATAAGAACCTTTTGTGGATAAATATAAAAATCTATTGCATCTGCTGATGGTTGGGATGGAGGAAACTGGTTCGGCCCGGAGGGCAGGCCCATTAACACATTTTTGTAATTAAATTAAAATTTCATCCTTCTTCTTTAATTAATTCTAAATCTGATTTTAATTTTTGTAAATACAAATTTGTAAATCTCCAAATACTAACGACACAAATCCTTGCAAAAAATAATTTTTTATTATTATTTTATAAATCTGATTGTAATCAATGAATGTCCAATCTGAGATAAAATATAAGAACCTCGATGCAAATATATAAAACTTTTTCGTGTGGATAAATATAAAAACTTATTACATGCTGGTATATAATGCTGACAATTAGAGGTTGTAAAGTCAAGTCGTAGGACTAGCCCGCTAAAATTATTTTATATTTAAATTAAAATTTTGCTCTTTTTCTTTTATATTAAACTTAATAACTTAAAAATTTGCCAACTCTATATGTACAAAAAGTTAGAGTTAGGTAGCTAACAGTATTGGTTTTAAAAAAATGCAGAGATATACTTTTATGATTTGCATTAATTTTTACGGGACAGACAAACAGATATTTTTCTCCGTGCATCGCACGAGTTTTACTTAATCTTGAAGGAGTTTTTTATGTAGGGTTCTAATTTAGAACATTATCCAAGAAAATTTAACATTCTTAATGAAAAATCCATGTTATTTAAGGTCAACATAAAAAAACAATTTGGAGTCACATAATGAGCCAAGATATCAAGTTTTAGTGTTTGAAGCTGCGAAGCTATTGTCACCTCATTCTTTATTTCTTTGGTGGACTCGAATGTATGTTGTTATTTTTAAAAATTTATCTTTGTGGTTTCTTTATATCGTTACAAGTTTTTTTAAATAATATTAAAATTTAATCAAATTTTATACAATCAAATCTTATACTATCAATATTAGGGAAGATTATACTTACAGCTTTTTTTTTACAACCTCTTACAACTATATCTTATCACCGTTGATTTCCACCCATCAACGGTTATCATTTATTTTGAATTAATAATTAATTAATGAGTTTAATTTACTAAAATTTTAACCGTTGATTGGTGGAAATCAATAATGATAAGATATGATTGTAAGAGGTTATAAAAAAAAGAAATTATAATTATAACCTCTCCCAGATATTATACTGTGAGGCCTTATCTAATTGAAAAATCATGCCCTTACCTTCACTAATCACCGTTGGAAAAATCTAGAACATTTCCATCCGTACACGCGTCAACCAGATCTCATTCCACGTGTTAGTTTGGGTGTAGATATGCAATGCGATGTCTCACGAAGTTTCTTCCGATTAATAATTAACAGCAAGGGGCTCCTTCAAGTGCGGTTGATTCTATTTATTTATTACTAAACAATCTCATTCCACGTTCAACGCAGAAAATTAAGATAAAAAAGCCCTAATTATTTTCTTTACATTTTCCTTTCGTTTCCTTCACTTTCTCAAGTCAAGAATCTTTCACGAAGGAAAAAGCTTTTGAGATCAAGTTCTGAAGATGTGGAAAACTGATGATGTGGAGAGCGGGGCGAGGCCTCTGTATCCGATGATGCTTGAGAGCCCTGAACTGCGATGGTCCTTCATCCGAAAAGTGTACTCCATCATCTCCATCCAGTTACTCGTCACCATTGCCGTCGGCGCCTTCGTCGTCACCAATCGCCCCGTCGCCAACTTCTTTGTCGGCACCGGCGCCGGCTTGGCTCTCTACATCGTTCTTATTTTCGTTCCTTTTATCAGTGCGTCTCTTGTCCTAATTGCTTCCGATTCTATCACTTACTTTTTGTTCAGTTTTTATCTAACGATTTTTCCTTCTTTTTTTGTGTTGATTTGCGTGTAATTGCAGCTTTATGTCCCCTTTACTATTATTACCAGAAGCATCCCGTCAATTACTTCCTCCTAGCGATTTTCACTGTTTCTCTTTCTTTTGCCATTGGATTGAGTTGCGCCTTTACTAGTGGTAAGATTCAAACATCTCTCTCTCTCTCTTGAAGTTCTCATTATTTTGATTGTAACTAAGATAATTAATTTGCTCTTGCTTATTGTGTTGGTTATTTGGTTCAAATTTGGGATTAATTAGCCGATGTATTTGTTGGTTCAATATTTTTTAACTGAAATAATTTTTAAGGTGTATGTTGTTTTAATTGTCATACCTGGAAATTGAGTTTGGTCTGCTTTGTTAAATTTTAGATTTTGATGTGTCCTTCCAATTAAGGAGAATGGACATTGGTTTCATTCATCTTTAGATGTTTAGACACGTTCATCATTGTGGGTTGTGACCAAGTACAAATGCTTATGTGCATGGCTCTGTAATGAAGGGATACATTTTCAGTAGTAATGAGGACTATGTGTATTAGTCCTTTTTTTATTTTATTTTTATTTTTTTCAGTAGGGCAGTGAGTACTGAAAATTCGCTTGTACTGAAGAGGTTTTTGTGTGAGGGCTGGGAGGATGTCAAGGTTATTTGTGAACGCTTGTTTTCATGGTTACATTAGTCTTCTAAAATTTGACTCACTGGTTACTTTCTTTCATAGAGAATGAGTTAATGAGATTTGATTATTATCTGATATGTTAGTTTTTATATAACTACTGTTTCTGCAATGGGAAATATAACCATTCGTAAAAACGAATTTGAGGTCATGGTTGTCACGCCTTAGGACTTTTATCCCTTATATATTTTGGATTGTGCAACTTTATTTGCTTACGTTGCATATTTCAGTGAGAATTGCCTCCTTTTGTGTGGTTCTGAATTTTTACTAATGACTCTGGAGATTGGATGCAGAAAAAGTTATTCTGGAAGCTGTCATATTAACTGCTGTGGTGGTGGTCGGTCTGACTCTATATACATTTTGGGCCGCAAGTAGAGGCCATGATTTCAATTTTCTTGGCCCCTTCTTGTTCGGTTCACTGCTAGTTCTTATGGTCTTTGGGCTGATTCAGGTAATATGGTCTTCAAAGATTGTTGCTTCATATTTATTATATCCTTGTAATCGTTTTGGTTGAATTCTTATTGTGTGTTCCTTTCCTTGCAGATTTTCTTCCCACTGGGTAAGTTATCTGTGATGATCTATGGGTGCGTGGCATCAATTATATTTTGTGGCTATATTGTATATGATACAGACAACCTAATCAAGAGATACTCGTACGATGAATACATTTGGGCTTCGGTCTCCTTGTATCTGGACATCATCAATCTCTTCCTCTCTTTGCTCAGTATTTTCAGAGCTGCGGAGAGTAATTAGATATATTCCTTTGCTCGGCACATACTGGACGAGGGTGGGTTTTGAAAAACGAATTCTTACCAATCAATAAATCTTTGTGGCTGCCCTGTTGTTGGGTGGTCTTATAACACGATAGATTATTGTCTCAGCTGTTGGTAAATATTCGATTAATGTTGAGATTCTGGATTGAATTGTATATACGTTATGTCTGCCCCTTTTTTCTTCTGTGTACTTTATTATGTTATGATCTTTAGAATGTTTCTGACTTATCTTTATTGATTGGTCCTTATATATTGGTTTACCACTCTGGTTTTGCTGGAGGTTGCTCTTATTGAAATCTGAGGAATTTTAGTTCAAAAGCTTATTGATGCATTAGGAGTGGCATATGCATTAGAAGAAATTTTATAATAGAATATCATTGTTTTCGTCTGATAATGCGTATCCAACATATATTATTGTCATATATCATTGTGAAGAAATACGAATTCGTTGTGGTAAGCCTCGGCAGATATGAAAACCTTGGCAAATCTGTATTCAAAATACACTCGAATTTGCACCTGTTTTTCATCTACCTTTCCTTTCCTATTGGCTCTTGAGCGGAATTGGACTGGGAGCCATCAGAACAGTGGCTTGATTTCTGAGTTGCCTATACAGAGAGTCTTACTTTGTTCTGGTTGTTGTCTTCTTAATTGAGGAGGAAGTAGTGGCGGAGCCACATTACATTTGGGTGTGGTGGCGCGGGCTAAATTTTAATAAATTGTATATATCATGTATAATTATATAATTAATTATATTTTGGCTTAGTCTAAAATCATAATTTGGCTCGGGCTAAAATTTGTAATTTGGTCCTATCAAAAAATTAAAATATATTCGGTGAGGGATTTGGGTATCTTTTTAAAATTTTGAACCATTTATTCCCTCATTTAAATTTTTTTATCATTTACTCCTTAAGTTAGGGGATAAATGATAAAAAAAATTTAAGTCAAGTGATAAAAAAAAAAATTCTAAATAAGAATGTAAATGATTCAAAAAAATTGTGAGAGGTAAGTGATAATTAAAAAAATTAATAGAGATTTTTTTGAAGTAGGCCTAAGATATATTCAATAAAACTTAAAAATATTTAATAAAATTATAATTTTTTTTTATACTTTCTGCTCAAGTGTTTTATATTTAATATAATTTAAATATATTATGATATGAATTAATTAAAATTAAGAAAAATAAATACACATATAATTTTATTTTATTTTTTGGCTCGGGCTCTACTTGCATCCTGGTTCCGCCGCCACTGAGGCGGTTTCTCTATGATGGTTTTCCTTTGTTGATTTGGCAGTTCCTGTGGGAATTTCTTAGAAGAATTGAAAGAATATTCCTTACGTGTGAGCCTTCTCTTTTGGTTTTGCGTCCCACCTGTTTGGCATTAGGTCTTGTTTGACGTTCCGTTAAGTGTCAATGAAGGTTGGATTTTATGTTAAAGACAAAAAAAAATAAAAAAAATCACAAAGTGAGGGGGAAAAAAAATCATTTTAAGTTGGATTTATGCATAGAAAGGAACTTCTTCATTAGATTATGGTTATGGTTATATTTATAAATTTTTTGTTTATAAATTATTATGAACTCTTATAAATATACATTCTATGAGAGTTTGCAAATAACTTTTTTTCTAAATATAATCTACCCTTTAGATTATAAATTGAATTAGTAATAGTCGCTCCAACATAAGTCTTCTGTATGTTTCCAACAACGGGCGTCGCGAGCACTTGTTATGGATAATCTGTCTCGACTATAGTTTATGTTGCATATTTGAAGGATAGTATTCTATTGTTTGATGAATATGTGTTAGACGAAACATAGTGTTATACATATGGAGAAGGGTTATATATTTTTTTTTAAACATTGTTTATTATTTATTAAGAATTAATAATTAATTAATAAATCTTATTCAATAAATTATGAACTATAAGATTAATAAAAATTAACTATTAAGATTTTATTGTGAGAGGTTGTAAACCAAAAAAGTTATAAATATAACTTTCCTCATATTTATAAGTTGGGATAGGTTATTCTATCTACTTCCTATTTGCCTATTTTGCCTTCCCCTCTCATCGCTGTTGGATTACAATCTGATCCAACGGTCCATAATTGCAAAATAAAATAACATTTTTTTTCTTTCTCTCTCCTCCCTTTCTTTCTTCCTGTGCTGTACCTATTTGAAATTTTTATGCCCTTCATCACCAATGTCCGCCGCGCATTGTAACTGTGAATTTTGGTTAAATTTCTAAATCTGTTAACAGATTGCGAGAAGATAGTACCTCTTCTTAAAGTTTCGCATGTTTTGGATCAAATTCAAAACAACTAGATCATGCTAATGATGCACTTTTCATATAAATCTTATAAATCCCTTAAACCTTTGCCAAAAACCCCAATCTCCCCACAAATCGATTTTACCTTACTCGCCAATTGTCTATTTCAGGTGTCTACTACAGAACCCGAGAACCAAGATAGGTTATACTGAGCGTTCCTGCTCAATATTTTGGTTATACAAATCGATTTTACCTTATTTATTTGCAAGCGTTTCTGCTCAAATAGGTATAGCGCAGGAAGAGAGAAGGGGGATAAGAGAGAAAGGGGGAAAATACTTATTTTATTTCGCAATTATGGACCGTTGGATAGATTGTAATCCAATGGTGATGAGAGGGGTAGGCAAAGGTAGGCAAATATGGAGTAGGTAGAATAACCTATCCGAGATAGGTTATTTTTCCTACTCTCGTTTTGCCTATCTTTACCTACCCCTTTCATTATCATCCGATTACAATTTAATTCAACGGTCCATATTTGCAAAATAAAATAAACCATTTCCCCTTTTCTTTCTCCTCACTTCCTCCCACATTCTTTCTTTCGGTGGATGCCCAAGACAGAAAATGAAAAACACATGCCATCAACAATCATCATTTAAAAAACCTCAATTTCTCCGAAAGCTCAAAAATCTCATTGTCCAACACTCGATTTTTTCCAAAAATCAAAACATATTACGAACGAATTTTTTTTTGGGAATTTCACGTCAAAACATATTACAAACCCATTACTTTTGTTGTTGGATTGTATGAGAATTTTTTTAAAGGATTATTTAATAAAAATAAAACATGAACCTCTTTCACCTACAATTGACAATACATTTGACATGAAAAACGATTCTGCCATTTTTGTTCAATAGATCTATAACGGTGACACAAGTTGAGTATGCAATTGTCCTAGTAACTGGTAATATCGATTGATAAATTAATGAAGAACAGATCAGAAATCATGGAAGTGTAAAGGAAGAGAGAAAAAGGAGGAGAGAGAAATGTCGTGTGAGGAAGTGGGGAGAAAGTAAAGGAGAAAAATGTTTATTTTATTTCACAAATATGAATCGTTGGATTAGATTGTAATCGGACGATAATGAAAATGGTAGGCAAAATGGGAGTAGATAAAATAACCTATTCCTTGTTTTATGCCTAGTAAAGCTAAGATAATGAATAAGTATGAGTTATTAATTTTTTTTCTGTGGTATGAATAATATTTTGTAATTTAATTTAGTGATTAATTAAGATTTACGGATTAGTGTTATTGCTCAAGCTACTTTTGCCTAATATTTATAATATTTGAACAATCAAGTATAGTATAGTATTTTTATGCTGTATTATGTTTTTATTATTCTTTTTCTAAAGCAATGTCGATAGAGATATTCCGGACAAGTACAAAATAAAAATAAAAATGTGAAAGTATTTGTGGTGTTGTCTTCAGGCTTGGGTTGTATTTTGGAATATTCTCCACTGGAGGGATACCTCAATGTCATATCTTGGATTTAGAAGACTCGAATCCACCAAGAAAAAGATGGTGGAAAAAACTCAAAAGATTTTTAGCTGTACCTTACTAGAGAAGAATTTTTTTTACTCGAGAATCACTTTTCCCGGAAATACGATGGGGAAGTGAGTTTTACGAAAATATTATAAAAAAATTGTTTGATAAATTAAAATATTTTTGAAAATATTAATTTAATTTTTCCGATTCTATATTTGATTGATTATAAAATAGTATTATTAACTGTTTTTTTTTAATATTCCCATCACATGAAATTATCAAAATACCATTTATTTGGTGGTATTTTAAGATGAATTTTTATTTTTCATAAATGTAAGTACCGAGAATCCGACTTTCCCAAAAAAAAATTATAATCATCACACCAAACATGTATAAATCAAATTTTCAACCTCAGATTTCAAGGATTCTAAAAATTTTCCTCCTACCAAAGAACCTCCACGGGACTTGAGGAGTATATCCTCTGACATGAAAAATTCATTGACTTGATCAAGAAGATTTGAGCCAGTCATTTTTAAATCAACAATCGGTAATTAAAATGACAGCTTTCACTTGGTTTAAATTATAATTGATTTATGAATAAACATATGAGATCTATATAATCTAAGTCATATGAAATTTTCACATACACGTCAGATAGAGTAAGTTCATTGTGAAGTGCCAAATTCCAATGTTTATGTTAGAATAGATGCAAAATCCTACTAACTTACCAAATACATATATATGAATTAAGTTCAGAGCCGTAGCTAGAGACTCTTTTGGCAATGAGTAGGAAATGCACAACTCAAGTCCCATTTCTGTTTTGCCTCTGTGCAACAATGGAAAGAAGTCTCGAAACCCCTTGAGTCCATATATCATATTCTCTTTGATTTCTACATTCAAACTCCACAATCCCCCTTGATTCTGTCTTCAATCCAAAATACCTTCTTTTTTCACCATCATCAAACAGATGCCTCCCTGGCCATGCTGGTAAATTTGTGCACACACCTAACACAACATCTGAAAATTCAAGAACATAAGTTATGAGTTCATTTCATGGTGACCAAAATATGGTTATAATTAGGGGTGTTAATGGGTTGGGCCGAATTTTGGTCTAAGTCTGTATTTAAACATATCAACCTGGCCTAGCCTATTATCTGTTATGGATATAATTATTGGTCTGTGACCTAACTTACTTACAAAAAATAAAAGTTTGATTTAGCCTATTAGCTTGTTAAAAAAAATAAGACAACAAAAATTTATTAAAATTGAATATACAATCAACAACATTAATAATTCCACAAAGATTCATAAATTCAATTTTCCAAACATAATATAAAACAAAATCATTCAAAATATCTGTTTAACTAATAAAATGGGGTGGAATAGGTTGGGAGAGAGAGCTATTATGAGTAATATATAAAGTATAAAATAAAAATAAAATTTAGTATATTAGGTCAGCCTAAGAGCCTCCAAGGTCGAGATGTTAAATTGGAACCTGAGACCTTTTTATTAAACGAACATTTTTACAAGTACAAGTCCCGGTCCCAACAACCAATTTTAGACATGTAAGCCGAGGTTGTTACGGCAAAGGCCTAAAAAGGCCCTGGTTTGTTTACTACCCTAATTATAATGGAAGGTTGGTGGTAGCTTACTCTTTTTCTTTTTGGTAATGGTTCCTGCAACATGTCTGCTCTTCATTTTTAGCATCACCTGACATGTTAACAAGCATTGTTATGAAATGACATGCATCCAAATTCCACATTCCATGAATTTTTGAAAAGAAGAATTACCTGGCCCGTTCTATGTATATAAACAGAAACTATTTTCCAGTGAAGATCACCTACAGTTATCACCAAATGGAGTTTAATCTTTTTGCAAATGAGATAAAAGATACAGAGTTAGCGTTAGTGCATAGTTGAACCATGACATTCAAGTTACCTTTACGGGTCCTTTTGAGTAATTCAGTGCCCCTAGCAAGGAGCTCTTGGCTGCAAACACCTAGAAAATTTTCTCCGTTGATAATCTCCCCACTATCACTGGTGCTAGAATTACTGTTATTGCCTTTACCACATATCCCAATCCCTATGCCTCTCTCTAATGGTGTCACTGCATTAATATTCCACACCTCCTTCAATGCTCTTGCTTTCAATGTTGCTGCCCCTCTTAGAGCTGCATATATAAAGACCACACATCCTTCAAGTGGCAACATAAGGAGAGAAAATACAAAACAGAACTTGTACTATCTCTCACAACCCATGTGTACATGGATGTTCCTTTTGATACTGTGGAACTAATCAACAATGAAACTACATATCCTAGTTGATTCTTCACTACTGAAACAAGTTAAGAACACTTACCATTGTGCCACTGTTCCCACACAAATTTACCTAAATGTCACGCTCTTGAACTAATTTTCTAAACTGCCACGCAGGCAAGGTCGCTTGCAGCAGTATCGAACTATGCATGATAATGTGTCAGGAAGCTGGTGGTGTCAGAGTCCGCTTCTGACACAGGCGACCTCTGTTTTTAACTAAGTTCGCCTACCATGTAACCTTCATTTTTTTTTAAAAAAAAAAATTGATACTTGTTATCCACTAAAAATGTGACACGTCAGCAAAACGAGTTCGCCCGTGTCAGAGGCGAACTTGCCCCCGTGGCAGATTAGAAAATAACACTGTTCGCGTGACATTTAGGTAAAAAAGTTGGTCAACAGTGACATTTTGGTCAGTTACCCAACGACTTAATCAGCCTTTTCTTTATGGTTAAGTTAGCGAGTCTGGGGTGAAAGAAATTCTTGTATGCAGTCTTACTTTTACATAATTGCAAAGAGGCTAATTCCTGGATTTGAACACATAACCTCCCGGTCACGAGGAAACGGTTTTATCACGTCAATAGCATTATGAAGAGATTTTTCACAGTGAATCAACTCTGGTTACAAATAATAAAAAACTTTGCAGTATTGTAGGACATTAGTGTCTAATGAATGCACAAAACTCTACCTGTGGCAGCTGCAGCAGTGAGTGTTGTGATATCATCATGAGAACGGACATTGACAGCAGAGCTAACCACAGAAGCAAGATGGTCTCTTTCTGCTCCCATTGCTTCAGCAGCTTCAACACACTGTGCAGCAACTAATGTGGCTGCAGAAGCCACAGCCATGTCTGTCTTGGTCATCTTTTCATCCTTGCTAGGTGCAGATGAAGCTGCTGTTCCAGCTGTGATGGCTGCAACTGCAGCAGCCACCGCAGCTACAGAAACAGCAGCGTGCAATTGAGCATTGTGGGTTCTGTTTTCTTCTTTCTTTTTTTCTCTTCTTTCTTTCAACCATCTTCCAACTGTTTTAGGTCCCGAGCAAGGAGTGGCATTGCCAATAGCACCACTCATGGCTCTTACACCATTGAATAAAGGGTGAATGGAATTGTTTGCTCGGAAAAACTGCAATAAATTGTTGAAGCCTAACATTATTTTGACATTAAAAAATTGTTCCATCTTAAAATAAAATAAAATGCTGACAATGTTCATGGTTGTCACTCATAAGTCACTGGCATGTCCTTTCCTCACTATTCCTGCTTGTTTTTTTATTAGTTTCAATGTTTCACTTTATCATTCTTTGCTCTTGATTTCTTTCTAGTAAAAGGCCAAATTGAGCTTTTTCTCCCTACCAAGGAAAAATGCCAAAATGAGGAGGTTTGTTTGCGTGAAAATGGGGAGATAAGGTACACTGGACTGTCAAACTCTTTGTACTGTTGTCAAACAATCAGCAAGCAGGCTAGTTGACTGGAAACTTATGCCTCCAAAATTAATCAGTAATGTGTGTCATTGCCGACAGCACTTTCAGAATAACGAGAGTACTAATCACTTGATTTTATATTATGTATTCTCGAGAATTCATGAAGTATATAAAAATTGTTTTTTTTTTTTTTTTCTCATTCCAAAACAATAAAAATTAATGTGGCACACTCTCTTTGTTATGCTATACCTAATAAGTGTTGGGTATGGCTTATACTTCGATTATTGATGATGGTCCTAGATGTCGGGGTTAGTAGAAAGGCAACTAGAGTCCCGCTCCCAGGTGAGCGGGAGGTGGTCCGGGGAGCTGTCCCGGCGGAGTGTAGGTACTGTTGCGGGCCTCTGATTTATTATAATTTTCTTAGCAGTTTAGGCTTGAGCCCATGAATAGTTGCTGTTAGGGCTTTCTAATTCTATTTATATTTATTTTTTAACCGAGTGACTTGTAACGAGTGGTGATGAGATAAATATAGTACAGACAAATTGGACATAACCTAAATTGGATCAACGTAAATCGCTATGTCTATTCTCTCTTTATCTTTTTCGTTTTCAATATGTGTGCAGTAGATTTCCAACACTAAGAGATTACCTTAAATTTTTCCGTCATTACCCACTTCAAACTCTGAAGGTCCCATCCAAAAGTTACATTCAAAGTTAAAAATGTTAAATTTTTAAGTGAAAAGTAATAACCCTCTCCAGAGCTCTAGGCTCTAGCACTCCCTTTTTTGTGTGTGTATGTGTGAGTGGGGAAATAAAGCAAAGGTAATCCTAACTCTCATGGAAAAACCTAATAAGCACCGAGAACCACCAATAGTGTACAAAATATTTTTGTAGGTATGAACATAGACCTTTCTTCCATGCAGTCATGGGGAACTAAAATGAGCAAAGGGTGGCAGGTGAATCAGTTGGGGCCCTCAAGTTTCTGTCTTTTGTAAATTCTTTTACATATTTTATTTTTCTTTTGGTAGCAGGTGAATAATGAATGAAAACCCTCTTAAGTCTTAACCCAATATGTTAACTGTCTAGCTTTATTTAAGTGCAGACAAAAGCAGTATTTTGCAGATTAAAACATAAAAGTGGAATAGTACTAGTTTATTATGGAACCAAAACATAGCATCGAAAAGTGAGTTTGCAGGAGGAGAACACAAATAATGTTAAACAATAGTTACAAAAATACTATTGCACTTGTGAGAAACCACTGTTCAATGCAAAAGTACAGTCATTTCATTAACCTTCTCGTTCCTCAGGGTCCCACTCCCACCCATCATCACAAAAGAAAAGGGAAAGGAGCAGAGAGATACCTTAACAACATCATCAAACTCATCAGAAGGAGAAATTGGTGGACTATCTGTTCCGGTTAAAGAACCACCACCATTCAAAGGTTGTTCACTGCTGTGAGAAAGTCTACCTGACGTTAATGGAGACACTTCCTGTTACATACATCAAACATGAAATGATTTTATAAAAAAGTTTATCATCTATCATTTAATATGACTATAAAAAATCTCCTACACACACGACATTTTGTGGGGCTGCAGCAAAAAAATAAAAATAAATTCTAGCACGTAAAACGAATCTCTATAACATAACACAATCATTTTTCTTACAACATGACTTTTATAAAACCCTTTATAAAAACAAGATGCATGGAGTGATATAAAGATAAACAAAGATGAGAAAGATTATATTTACAAACTTTTTATTTATAATTTCTTACAAATCACAGTATGATCGATTATACTTCAAACAAAAATGTATGACCGGTCATACATACTTGTTATAATTTGTAAAAAAAATTTATAAATAGATGCCATACAAAAAATGTGAAAAGAACCAAAAACATAGTATGTAGTTACTTGATGAAAGAAACACAGTGTCTAAGAAGCAATGTTTTATATGGTAAACACTAAACAACCTCTCTTGCGGACTGTGACATAATGCGCTCAAGGACAAGCTGTGAAGTAGCAGAAGAAGCAAAAGAGAACTGATTCCCACACATTGTTGAGAATTCTTCAGAGTGACCAGTAGTTTCTTCAGGAATAGAGTTAGTCACACAAGTGGATTGGAAGCTATGTAAGAAGAAGAAGGTGCAGGTGGTGGTGGTGGTAGTGGTAGTGGTAGTGGTGGTTGAGGTGCCAAGGCTTTAGAGACCTCAAGGGCAGAGGCACTCCATGACCTTGACAGAAACTCCATTGGTACTCTCGGACTTTCTGGCAAATGAGTGCCATTGGTTTGAAGGAACTCATTTTGGCGACAATTGATTGTGAACTTTGGTTCCATTTCAGGTGTTAACTATGGTTTTGGAATGTTGTTTATTGCTTAAAGAGATAGCATGGTAACTTGAAGGGGTGTTTATATATAGTGGGATCTTTGAGGAGCAAGGAGTGTTTAAATGCAAATTTCTGGTCAGCAAATGATAAAGTTGGTAGAAGGGTAGTAAGGAATGGTCAACACCATGTGATGAAGTACTTTGTCGTGAAGCCCACACTCCAAAGAAAGAATGAAAAAAGTACTGTTTTCTGCTTTGTGCTAGATATTAGAGATTGAGACATAGGGAGAATTTGTCACAGTGTCATTTTAACACAATCTTTGTGGCTTTAGTGTTCCATCTAAATCAAGCAGTGGAAAAAATAATATATAATAATATTTTTAAGTGCTTGTAATTTCTCATGCATGAGAAATGTAAGTTTTCTACATAGAGAGAAAAAGATAGGGCCCACTTTAAAGAAAAAAATAAAAAATAGAAAAGTGATTGACACGGATATTGAGATGAAAGTGGTAGGAGAGGAGATTTCTTATGCAACATGAGAAATCTTTTTCCCTATTTTTAAAAAACAGCTTTCAACATTTTATTGAGCTATTAGTGAGTGATTCAACTATGATTACCAAGCAAAGCTAGTAAATAAGATTCATCATTCGTGCTTTAGTTGTATATAATTCACGTGAGCATAGTAGTAATTGAATGCTGCATAATACCACGTCCCACTAGGCTGCACAAAAATATTGTTTATTGGGCGAGTAGGAACTTGATTATGAAAAGGACAAAAAGATAAGACACATGATTAGGGGCAAGTTTTGATAATGTAATAATTGCATCATTAAGATATGTAATCTTATTTGGATTATTTTTCAAATCACATGACTTGAGAGAATCACTACGGTGGAATTGAAATGTAATCTTATTTGGATCATACAACTCAAAAGTCTTGAAATGAATATTGTTAGTTCAAGATCAACCCATGAAGAGGATGAATTGAGTTATATAAACTTTTTAATTTTGACTGGTAAAACAAATAGTAAGGAGAAAATACAAATAATTACGTGAGAAAAACTTTAAAATAAGGGGAAAAAAAACTCATATCCCAATCTGGATATATCTATCCAATTGAGAGACAAATGTGTCAAAGTCAATTCAAAGTATAAGAATAGAACCTAATCTACTCTTATATCTACCTCTAAATTTAGGCATCCCAATTGTCAAATCCTTGATGATTGATAAGCACACTTTAAGCTTAACTCAAAGCTATAAAAGTATAAAACCTAAATTATCACTAGATAATTCATCTTGTATTATCTATTTAATAGCTAAAACAAGAATAAAAAGACAATTTAAAAGTAACCTTACATGCTTCTAATAAATAAATAGGTACAAATTAAATTTAAGAGATAGACTCAATGAATGTGTTCTTGGTTGCCAAACTTTTCTATCTTATTATTTTTAGTTTCAAAAACTTTATAATATAACTTAAGACATGATCACGATTCACCTCATTTAATCATTACATAAAATCTAAGATTTTGTCTTACAATTTTGATCTTGATGATTTCATGACAATTTTGTTGTATTCAAGTCTTTATAAAGGGCCGACCCAGTTCAAATACCTACTTCATGAGTGTCTGGGGAAGGGAATACTCTAGGCAGCCTTTTCCCTGCTTTTTGCAGAGATGCTGATTCGAACCCGCGACCTGACACACCACGGCAAGCAAGTTTACCGCTGCATCATAAATTAAATCCCAAAACAAACTTTCAAAAGTTAAACAGATTGTTAGATAACTTAGTTTCACTTGTTTGTTGTCATCAAAATTAGACAAGGTGTGGATCAATAACGAACATACCAAACCAAATTGCCATGTTAAAATTGCATATAGTTATTGAAATCATTGTTGCTGTATTAACAGTTGGACTTGACCAATTCAATAAGAGACTGGCAGTGAAAGAGACGAAGGTTCAATCAAACGAACTAAGACACAACATGATGGAAATCTCTGTAGTCACTCTGCCCTGAGTAGACATAAATTTTATTCCTTATTGGGGAGAATGAAGTTGTCTCCTTTAATAAAAATTTAAAATTCTGTAGCTAGATTTAGTTCCAACAGCAGATATCACAAATTAAAAGGCTTCAGTTAGTTAGAAAAGTTGAAATGAGGTGGTTATAAATGAGATCATCTAGTTCTAGACATGATCACATGAACAATCATACATTCTTGTTCCAAGAGCCTATCTATAGGACCATTTCAAGTTCATGCGCCAATTTGAATAAGGAATCAGCATCTGCAGCTCTGAAATTACGATAAGGAAAATGTCAGAAATCCTATAAGCTTTGAGGGTGAGGTGAGTAATGGTGTTCCTTCTTGTCTTAGGAGTTGGCAACGTCTAAGGCCGACATGTTTGCAAGTCCAAACAAGTTTTGGCAGAACCATTTTTTCTCAACAGTGTTGGACACAAAAGCAGAGTTTCCAGAAGGGGTCCTGTGCTAAAATGCGCGTGCATAGAGACGTCATCACCTTGTGCTTTCTCAAATTTTCAGCCACGGGCATGAACACTAACTATCTCAATCCCCACCTCTCATAATTTTCTGAAGAAAGAAGAAAAAAAAGGCTGTGAAAAAAACAGCCTTAGCTTTTTGGTTTTTGGTTTTGTTAGTATTTTGTGATGTCCTTCTTTCACAACTGACAAAAGATATAAACTTTATTCCTTTTGCCTCATTTTCCCAATGACCATTGTTCATTATCAATTTCAATTGCAATTCAACTGTTTGGAATACGTGTTAAAACGGGATGAAATATAAGATAGTAGAAAGATTATGTTTAAATGTGCTTTCATGTTTGTTTCAGTGAAAGATTTTTGGTTCTCAATTTTGCTTTTGAAGTTTATTTTGGTTACCCTTTTGGACCACTGAGGAATGAGAGAGCGACACCTACTACTACCTAATGGTTCATTTGTTGTCCGAACAAAGTGCTTATAGGCTCCCTTTTTCTTTTCTTTTTTTCTTTCCAACCCCATCTTTTTTTTTTTTTAATACTCACAAGTGCTTTCTTTTTGCTTTATTTACCACAGATACCCTCTCGATGCAAAAAGCCCCACATTCGTTTTCAGGTCAGTTGCGCAACGTGCTGCTTATAGACTTTATCCAAAGCGAAAAATAATAGCATCGTCAAGAAAAAGAGATAGTTATATGTGATTATACAGGTTACATAGCAAAAATATATGTAGTAACGTTCCAATAGTTCATATATTGTCGGTTTGAACCAAAGCTTAGAGGTGAATGAAGGCAAAAGACCGAGACCCGAACCTTCTTTGACAGATATCTCCTGACAATACCAAATGTAAATGCAGAAAAGGCTGAAAGAGCACAGGCATGAAATCCACGTCCATTCTTCTTTATTGGCTACAAGCTAGAAGATAAAGCATATTTTCACTTACATAATAAGGTCATCTCTTTCGGCTGTTTTTTCTTTTTATTTTTTTAATTCCTATATAGAGGCTATAGGAACAAATTTGAAGATAGCTTGCACATGCAGGTAACCACTGGAATCAACCTTAATCTAAGTATAAAACAGACAAAGGGGGAGGAGGGGGAGACAAAAAGCAATAAGGGAAATATTAAGCATTCCAAGCTTTGGTTATTCTATTAACTTAAATGCAGTCCTCTATTGTCTAACTCTCTCTCTCTCGGCAAATATTTGATTAATCTAAAAAGAGTACCAGAATGCATAATCAGTTAGGTTAACTTCTCAAATTCTATTGCTTTAACGAGGGTATACATTGAAATAGGACTAACCAGAAAGTAATCATCTATTTGATTGCAAACCCCTACCACCATAATACTGCTTTGTTGTTTCACGTGAGAATTCGGCAAATGTCATCCCATCCTTCAACCGTGATGAAAGTGGAGGAACTATTTTCTGAATTTCGTGACTTAGTTTATTAACATCCTGTTCGGACTGTTGTTCATCATCAGATTCCCCTAAACAATGACCATTGGACATCGAGTTTCCGTGATGATAATCTGAGATAGAGAATCTTTTAGTCCATGCAGGCTGCAGAAATACAACAAAAGTTTCTCTGCTCAAATTTTCAAACTTGGAAGGTCTGTGAACAGAATGCAGGGTTGAGCAAAGCTTCCCTTTCGAGATTATATCAGCAGATTCCCCAACCTGAATGATAAAACTTTCAGGAGGGGCCTTCACCATAAGGACCCTTTTCTTAATGGGATCATATATCTGCAAAAATGTATGTCCAGTTGGTGATGCACATTCATCATAACATGATGCAGGAAATGAATCTTCTGCTTTTCTTGTCTCCGAACAAGATGGCAAAAGAAAGTAGGGAGCAGTTAGAACAGTGAATATACCATAATCATAATGCCATTGCTGCCACAAACTCGAATGAATTCCACAAGAACTATCATCATGTGCAAATTGTAATGGTTTCTGCCCATTGATATTATTTTTGCCACTTGCCCTGCTCCTCTCAAGTTGTCTAAGTAGAAGAGCATCTAAAGGTGAATGATAATGTATAAGACGCCCCTTTGCAGCACATGATTCCAATAGACTAAGTTCTAACTCATTGCCACCAATAGCCTTATCACATATTCTAGCAAGGCAAAGCCCTAGCTCCATCATGCAAAACCCTAACTCTTGGAAAGTACTTCCAAGATTCTTGAACTCTGTCATCGTTCGGTCAACACTCTCTTCAGAACTCGTTTTCGTCAATTCGGAAGTTTTGGCATATTTCAGTTGCGTAGCAAATGAGGACACTTTTCTATCTGGATTTCTCAAAGGAACGTCACTACCCAAGTCGTGCTCCTAGAGAAAAAAGATTGCAATGCAATGCAAGCACAATCAGAATCCCTAACCCTACGAAATTGAATTAACTTAGAACCTAAAACCTAGCTTGATGTTTGTTTTGAGCAGCAGTGATAAATTGATATACCTTGAGAATGCGCTTACGGGTTTCGCGGTCGAGAAGAGCGAGCTTCCGAGCAAGTGGGAGAAGGTGTGATCGGAGCTTCGATGCGTTGGGGACTCCGGTGATGGCGAGAAGGCCTGGACCATTGGGTCCTAGGGTTTCCATTATGGAATCCACTTTCGTTGAAGTTGAAGCTGAACATAAGTCCGAATAGTGAAGCTCGTATAGATCGATGATATCTGTTTTTTCTTCTTCCATCTCAATCTCTCACACTACGCTATCTCGCACTGGCAGTTGCAGTTGCAGAGGGAAGTCGACGGAGAGAAGAAACCCTTCCGTAACGACGACGACGAAGAAGACTATGGGCCTGGGCTCCAATGTAAATTTTCCATCTGGAATTGGGCCGTTAGCTTTCTTAGTACTCTAATTTAGCCACTGTGGCCCATTGTTCATTTTTCCATTTAATATCTAAAAATTGTCTTATCTGTCTATCTATTTATAATCCACAATTTATATATGGGAAGGGTTATATTTATTACCTATTTTTCTTACTACTTTTTACTACCAAATCTTAACCGTTGATTTCCTTCAATCTAACGGTTATAATTTATGGGATCATAATTATTAATTAATTATTAATTTGCAATATATTAGAACCGTTAGATTGACGGAAATCAACGATTAAGATTTGCTAGTAAAAAATAGTAAAAAAAATAAGTAGTAAGTATAACCTTTCCCATTATATATTATATAAAAATTCTTCCATTACAATTTTCAGTATGTCTGGAATCTATTCATTATTTTTAAGGAGATGTTTGGTATGAGGAATTTTTTTGAGATTCTCGAGAAAGTGATGATGGTAATTTTATTTATCCACGTTTAGTACAAGGCTTTTGGAATTTTTTTCAGGAATTTGATTTTCCCAAGATTTTGTTTTGTGTAAATTTTTATTCTAAAATGCCATTAATATCACCAAAAGAGTGGTGTTTTTGGAATCTCACGTGTTAGAAATTTTTTATATTTTTTTGAAACAAAATTCTTATAATATTTTGGTCTACCAAATAATCTTTTGGTATTTTAAAAAAAAATGACATTCCAACCATAATTCTGGAAATCATTTTCCGGACATAAAACTTTTTATCCTCTATCTGATAAATTACATTAATTCATGCAATAGTTAACGGCACCAAAGCACGGACACACGATTTGTTTTAAAAAATGTGTGTCGAACACCAACACGTTTTGATATGCATCTGACACGGGGTCAACGCTTCGACTCGTTTTTTCGACACGCGGTCAACTTTTTTCAACACGCTCCAATATGTTTTTTTTTAGGTCTTAATTTTATTTTATTAACTAAATATAAAAAAAATTTATAAATCAATTTTTTTTTCTGTTATGAAATTTGACATGAAAAATCATTTTTGTTTATATTTATGTCATGAAAGTTGAATATTTGATTGGTTATATGACTTATTATGTGCTATTATATGTATTAAATATGGATTATATTATACATATTAAAAATATTATTTAATATCAAAACGTGTCCCAACGTGTCGAAATATCATAATTTTTAGAATTAACGTGTCGACATGTCGTGTCCCGTGTCAGTGTAACTAACAGTGCATCACAGGTTAACGGCCGGTTGAAAATTAATGAACTTCAATTGTTTTTTTTAAATAAAGTAAATGATATAATTTATTAAGTATATATTTAATTTTTAAACTTATTATATTATTTATATCTAGTCTGGGTCCTCCTAAAATCTATGCCCCATTCATTAATGAAAAAAGTGTGTGTCATTTTAAAAGATGTAAAGTTGTGTCATTTTAAAAGAGAGAAAGAAATAGATAAAGGAGGAGAGAGAGTTGAAAAAAAAGTTAAAAGTGTGGGTCCCACCTCTTTGTGAGAGACTGATAGTGAAAGGATATAAGCTGTGTCATTTAAAAGGATAAACATTTTTCCCTTCATTAATACATGACAAATAGCAAATAAAATGTTACCAATCAATAAATGTTTAACATTCAATCTACAAGTTTTTTGAACTTTTTACCTCATCACCAACCACGGTATGGTCCAGCACGTTGTGTTGTCTGTCCACACACACACATAATCACCTGCTATGAAGCACGGACACTTGTAAAAACAGGAAGAGTTGGGTCTGACACGCTCCGACACGGCGACACGCTCCGACACGGTGTCAGACACGCAGTTGACTTTTTCCGACACGTTGACCATTCCGACACGCGAATTTGACCGTGTCCGGCACGGTCAAATGGCATTTTCGTAATTTTCTTTATTTTTTTATTTTTTTAATTTTTTTTTAAAAATTAAAATAAATTAATAAAGCTTCAACCTGATCATATCAATTTTATTTTTTTGTCTTTTTTTCCCTTAAGTAGATAAGATATCATCTCAGCATAATTGTTGTCAATTCCTATTACGCTCTTGTTGTATCTCATTCTCTCTGATCTCTCTCTCTAATATGATTTGTTCTCTCTATCTGATATTATATCTCTCTCATCCTGGTTTTTATTTTTTTTTATTAAAGCTTCCATCTTTATAACGTGTTGATGGGTATTATTAATTTAGTTTCATTTTTTTGTTAAATTATTAAATATTAAATGAAATATACACTATATAAATTAAAAATATTATTTAATATTAAAACGTGTCCCAACGTGTCGAAATCCATAATTTTTAAGGATTGACGTGTCGGAGTGCCGTGTCGTGTCACGTGTCGCGTGTCGAATCGGTGCTACATAGATCACCTGTATAAAATAACTTCACACGCATACTGACTACAAAGGCCCTAAAATTATGAACATAAATAATAATAAAAAGGAAAACTTCAAAAAAAAAAAATTCCTATAAATTTTCTAAAAATCAATTACCCCCCTCTCCAAAAATTTTAATCATTTATTTTCCTACTTAAAATTTCTTTATCACTTACATCCCTACTTTAATTTTTCATCCAAAATTTCTTTAACAGAGTTAAGTTTTTTTTAAAATTCCAAACCCTATGGTGCCTATGTTATCCACCACTAAACTCACCCTTACACAAACCCTTGCACATCCTTCACCCAAATAGCCCCAACTAGCAAGCTTCTCCTTTTCTCTACACACACGAAGTCATTTGACTGAATCCCTATCCACTCGTGCACACAGTTTTTTGAGAGTTGTAGTTTTTATGCTCTTCTTTGGTTTGCTTTATTTATATTGGATTGCATGCAATTCAGGCGTTTAGAATGGATTTGAGATTTATTGTAGCTTTACATAGTCATCGTTTATCATGTTTAGGAAGGAACAAATAGCTGAAATGACAAAGGAGGAAGAGTTAAATAGTTCTAGTTGGGGTGCTTCATTTTCTATGATATTGTTTAGGCTGAACAAGAATAAAAGTGACATTTGAGCTGTGTTTTTTAGTGTTGTGTTTTTCTTTTGGCTGAACAAGAATAAGAGGAGATTTGACCACAAAAACATTCATGATGACAACAAGCTAACTATTACTGATAAATTTCCTATGCCTGTAATTGATGAGTTATTAAATGAATTACATGGGGCTGTGGCTTTCTCTAAATTAGATTTAAAGTCAGGGTATAATCAAATTAGGATGAGAGTGGAGGATATTGCTAAGACAACATTCTGTACCCACGAGGGTCACTATGAATACCTCGTGATGCCATTTGGGCTTAAGAATGCCCCTTCCACGTTTCAGGCATTCATGAATGAGATATTCAGGCCTTTTTTGAGGAAGTTTGTTCTTGTTTTCTTTGATGATATTCTTGTGTATAGCAAGGACATGACAGTACATGTGCAGCATTAGACCCAAGTCCTGGAGGCTTTAAGACAAAACAAGATGACAGTTAACCTGAAGAAATACAGCTTTGAAGAAGAAGAATTTGAGTACTTGGGGCATATAATCAGCAAAGAGGTAGTTAAGGCTGACCCCAATAAGGTGGAAGCCATGAGATCTTGGCCTAGACCAAAGAACGTAAAAGGAGTCAGGGGATTTTTAGGTATCACAGAGTACTACTGGAGATTCATCAAGGGGTATGGATTAATTGCACGTCCATTGACACAGCTATTAAAAAAAGACAATTTCCATTGGGGAATTGAAGTTGAAGAGACATTTGAGAGGCTTAAGCAACCCTTAGTTGATATGCCTATATTAGCTTTACCCAATTTTGACAAGCCACTCGTTGTGGAAACTAATGCATCCGGTTTAGGCATAGGGGCTGTATTGATGCAAGATTCCATCCCTATTGCTTTTCTCAGCCAAGCTTTTTCTGACAGCGAAAAATAGTTGTCTGTTTATGAGCAAGAATTGAAAGCCATTGTGTGTGCGGTGCAGAAATGGAGACATTATCTGTTGGAAAAAATTCATCATCCGTTCTGATCAGAGAAGTCTCAGGTATCTTATGGTGCAAAGAGTTATGCCTGAAAAACAACAGAAGCTGGTGGCAATGTTGTTAGGCTTTGACTTTGAGATTCAATACAAACCTGGGATAGAGAATAAAGCAGCAGAGGCCCTTTCTTGTGTCATGGAATTTAAGGAGCTATCTCTAGTAACTAGTCCGAGTTTGCAAGCATTAACGGAAGAGATAGAGGCTGATAAAACAATTCAGCAATTAATGGTTGAGGTTATGCAGAATCCTCAATCTCATCCAGGCTATTCTGTGACCAGGGGTAGCATATGGTTTAAGGGTCGTCTAGTGATCCCACCAACTTCTGCATATATTCCCCAATTTTTGCGTGAATTTCATTCTACTCCGTGGGGAGGTCATTCAGAGGAGTTGCGTACCTTTAAGAGGATTTCTGCCTTATTTTTTTGGAAGGGGATGAGAAGAGGGGTGTCCAATTTTGTTGCAGCTTGCCACATCTGTCAACAACAAAAGTATAATCAATTAGCCCCCGCGGGCTTGCTTCAGCCGTTGCCCATTCCAGCACAGGTGTCGGAGGAGGTATCAATGGATTTTGTGGAAGGCTTACCCAAATCACATGGCATGGATACTATTTTGTTCGTGGTAGATAGGCTCACAAAATATGCCCATTTTGTGACCTTGTCACATCCGTTTACTGCACAGGAAGTGGCTGCACTGTTTGTGAAGGAAATCATTAGGCTACATGATTTTCCTAAAATAATTGTATCAGATCGTGACAAGATTTTTGTAGCACTTTCTGGAGAGAAACTTGGCAGTTAGTAGGCACATCATTAAAATTCAGTTCAGCTTACCATCCGCAAACGGATGGACAAACATAAGTGGTGAACGTAACACTAGAGACATATCTACGATGCTTTGCAGGGCAGCATCCCAAGACCTGGGTAAAATGGACTCCATGGGCCGAATTTTGGTTAAATACCTCGTTCAATCGTTCTACTCAGATGACACCTTTCAAAGCATTATATGGACGTGAACCTCCTCTAATCATTCATTTTGAGGAAAGCTGTACTAAGCTGGATGCAGTAGACTGGCTGTTACAAACTAGAGATGCCTTACTGGCAGATTTAAAACAACATCTCTGTCACGCTCAAGCACAGATGAAGGCACAAGCTGATAGACGTCGGAGAGAGGTGGAATTCCAGGTAGATGATCAGGTATACTTGAAACTCCAGCCATACAAGTTGAAGTCTTTAGCTACGTTTAAACCAGAAACCCAGTCCTCAATTTTATAGACCGTTTGAAATAGTTAGGAAGGTGGGTCAGGTGGCATATCAATTACAACTCCCAGCATACTCAAAAATACATTTGGTTTTTCATGTTTCTCAATTCAAAAAGGTTATCAACCCAACAACACCAGTCTTAAATCTGCCTAGTTTTTTGACTGATAACTTAGAATTACAAAAGTTCAGCCTGGAGAAGTGTTGGAAGCACGTAAATTGTTGAATGGGCAATACAAATTTTTAGTAAAGTGGAGAGACCTCCTTGACTGTGAAAATTCATGGGAAAATCTTCAGAAAATGCAAGAGCAATTCCCTTATTTTCACCTTGTGGACAAGGTGAATTTTAAGAAGGGCGGTATTGGTGAACCATTCACAAAGGTATATACAAGGAAGAAGAAGCGGGTTATCTTAATGGGCTGGACATTCACGAGACAGAGCCAGAGAAAGATCCAGAGAAGAAAGATGGAGTAAGGCCAAATGTTGACAGTCTAACAAAGGCAAAAAATGTAGGGGCAGATCTGAAGAATGAAGAAGGAATGGATCAAAATGTGGACATACGCATAACAAAGGCCCAAGGACAGAAACATACGCATGACAAAGGCCCAAGGACAAAATGGGGAGAGGCAACAAACACCATAGCATGCATGAATCAGCATAACATATTGTGGGTGGAAGGAGCGTGGGGGAAAATAAGTAATTAAAGTGTTAAGTGAGAAATTAAGTGAAGGATTAGTGAAAATCCCAAAGAATAGGCCAAAATACAAAGAAAGGGCAAAACGGTAATTAGCCAACACGCAACCCTAGGAAGGTAAAAAATTGAGCAGGAGGTCTCAGATGATAAAAATAAGCCTGGAAATGGATTCAGAACGAAAAATTGAGTGGATAGGCAAGTTTCAGAAAAATCAGTGAATAGTGTTTTTCGCGGGTAAAAATACTGCAGTCAGATTGCACCGTAAAACGTGCCAGTGGAATTTTGAGCTCTAGGTTTCAAATATTGATTTTAAATGGTCCATAGAAATAGGAAATATGATTTCTGATAATATTTGAGGGATTTAAGTCAATTTGTGGAAGTTTGTCAACGGAGCGCGCTGTACCTTAAAGCAGTGTTTTTCCGAACAACCGGAAAGCTCCAAATTTTTATCTGAGTGAGTAAAATTAAAGGATTTTGTTAAGATGAAAAATTATAATTTCTCATTAGGTTTTTAAATAGTGAATTTTAGTGATGACCGGAGGGAAATTCGGGTGAGTTTTAAATCACGTGGGATCCGGTACCCACTTAAAGTCAAATAAACAATTCTTAAACACTATTCCTCTCATTTCTTTCCCGTATTCTTCCTTCCCAACAGCCCCTCCCCCTTCCATTTTCGTTTTTTTTGTTTCTTTGATTGATTTCTTCATAACTTCATCAATTCTTAACCGAATCGGACGATTCTTGTCTTGAAATTCGATGGAAATCATCATCCGAACACAACCCACCGATTAGTTTCCCTCAAAACCCTCTCTATTGTGAGAAAAAAGGCATATACAGCCACGAAATTTTTGGGAATTTTGTGATTTTGGGGTTGATTTCTTGAGCCATTGCTTGTGGAGTTCTAGGAGGAGTCTTGTGACGTAATTGTGGGTAAGTTTCAACACCTCTCATGGATTGATTTGAAGATTTATTTTTGAAATTGTTTATGCACCCTAAAGAGGGCTTGTTTGATTTGTGTTGTTAGAGAGCTCAAATGGAAAATGTCTATTAGATGATAATGTCTTAGAATGATGTATTAATGCTAGAAATGCAATGAAAATTTTAAGCGAAAAAAAGTGAATTTTAACTTAGAAAAAATTTAGTGCATGAAATGGATTTTTGAGTTTTGTGTTAATGTGTGGTATAGTGAATTGTAGTGTGATTGTATGATGATATAATAGGATGATATGAGGTGTGGAGTGGTTAAAATTGATGGAAATTCCTTGGATGTGAATTAGTGAGCAAATCGGCCTTTAGGCAAAAAGAGGTAAAATGATATTGTGTAAATTGCATGGATGATGTTTCATGCTTTAAATGGTAATTAGATGGGTTGTGTTGTGATTATAAAGTGGAAGAATCAATGAAAAATAATGAGTGGTATCATTTGGCATAAAAGAGCCTAGAGTGAAAGATTTAGCAAACGATGCGTAAAAGACGTAAAACGGAGAAACGACGATTGAATTAGCCTTTTGGCAACCTATGGAAGTGTAATAAAATGAGAAAGAAAATTTAGAAAAATAAATCCCTAAATAACACTAATATGGCTGAACCACTTTGTGGGAAAAAGGGGGATTTTGGTGTTTTTACGTTTTGTCGTAATTTGACGTAAACTGACGGCTATACATGGTTGTATAGGTTGCCGTACGTGGATTTAAACCCGGAACAGTGAAACAGTGGACTGCCCTTGGTTTTGGATCAAGTGGATTGAGGTAAGTGATGTGGTTTACACATATTATGTCGAAACTCATGAGTAGATTCAAAGTTCTAAGTGTGTGGAATGGTCCTCTGTGTAGGCGTTCCCTGTGAATCAAGCTGTAAGTGGAGTTCTGCGGAGCTCAGTGGAAGGAAAAAGAAAGGTAACCTCTTGGTACTGGGGCTTGTTCCCCTTTTGTGTTCCACCTTGCTAGTTGATGGCAATGGTAGGAAGTGTGTATGAGTAGTGTAGAACAGCATGAGCATGCATGTGCATTATCACAGTGGGTACTTATGTACCAGATCTCTGGCCAGTAGATATTTTTAGCCTTCGGGCAAGTGTTTCCGGACTGCCACTGGATAGGTCTCCGAGAGGGAGTTCCAGTTGACCCAGGGTCGTGGTGTGTTATCCGGATAGGAGCACACTAGGTTGTCTCGGGTGTATATGGTTGGAAGGGGTACCTTGGTGGGTTGTTCTATGAACACGCCAGGGGTGGTATTGGTAGCTACCATCCCGCATGTCGTAGTTGTTCTGATATATTCCCCCTTTCTCTAAATCCCTTGCTTTATCCCGTTTTATAACAGTGGTGTTGTTTTTATCCTATTTGTATACATCGAAGTGAACCATTGGGCGGAGTTTTCTCCAGAACCTCTTGGTTACTGAGATATATCCGTATATCTCACCCCGTCTCGGGGCATTATTTCAGGGTGTACCAGTGGATATGGAGCAGCGGGCAAGAAGCCCGCATGAGGACGAGTGGAGCAGTGGTGTAGAGTTTAGCTATCATGTCATTTTAGTTTATGAATTTATTTGGCAAGTGAAGTGTAATATATAAATATTTGTAGTTTAAAGTTAAAGTTGTAAATGTAAATGTAATCCAGTGTTGTAAATGTACCATGGATGTATGTAATATGATGGAAGGGCTTTAGGCCTATTGTAGGTTTATGATTATCTGCATTATGGTTTATGCATGAAATTGAATGTTAGTTATTAAAACTATAAAGGATTGAAAAGTAAACTGCTTATGTTTTAAGTGTATATTGGATTGGGTTGTAAGAGCCCCAAGGCGTTGTTGGACCTTGTGTGTGCCACCCATTGGATTTTGCTGGATTTCAGGTGTATTAGTGGTGTTAAACAGGTTATGCAAATTTGGGGATTCTTGGAAATACAAAGGAAACTCTGGCGAATTTTCTGTAGAATTGGCAGTTTTTGGGTGAACTTTAGAGGAGCGTATCTCTCTCCACAGTGGTCCGATTGGGACGTGCCATACGCCATTTTGAAGCTTAAGATGTCCCCTACGTTGTGTCAAAAGCCTAGGTTCATTGGTGGTGTTCGCAGCCCATGGGGGCTGTTGTCACACACTGCCCTGTTCTGTCCTGTTTTATTGGGCAGATTTGACGTGGTTTTGAGAAATTAATTCCCGCTTCGTTACTTGGTCAAATTAAGCGTACGATATATCAAATCGAAGTTTGGGTGTCTGTTTATGGTGTAAAAGTTTCAGAGGCAGTGTCCTTGTGGTTAGGTGCAGTTTATTCCGTGAAGTTTGGACGTTTTAGGCTGTTTTGGAGTTGGTAGGCAATGTTGTTTGTCCAACTTCAAACGGCGATAACCGGAGCTCCCGAGCTCGGAATTGAGTGTGTGATAGCTTGATAGAAAGGTAAGTGAATAAGGAAAAAAGATAACCTGGATTTTAAGTTTGGATTTTTATTTTGTGTTCGTAGAAAAACAGATTGGCAAATCCTGTTAAGTGGTAAAAACGTAAAAAGTGAGGAATTGGCTAAGTGGTTTTATGGGAACCCCTTAGTATCTTGTAGGTAATAAATTAAAGTGTATAAATAGTTAAGAAAGTCTTCCGCTAGTGTTTCAGTTACGGTCACAGCTTTTTATTATTACGTTTTTTATACTTTTACTGTTCGCGTAATAATCAGAAAAAGTTTACTCTCATTTTTATAAATGAACTGTTGTGATTGTAACTGCGCTTAATATCATAATGAATGTTAACAATACCGGTACGTAACGGGCTGTTACATTTTATGGTATCAGAGCAGTTTTGTTAGGGAACTCTGATAATATATATAGATGTGTTATGTGCTACATAGTTGTATGTAGATTCTTATCGATTACTGTATATGTAATTCCTTAGTGTGGGTCTGATCAACCCATTCCTTTGTGTTACATCTGTGGTCATCGTAAGAAGCCTGCGTAGTAACCTTGAAGCATCGAGTGTGAGTCTTTAGCCTGATGTTGTGGCTGCAGTGTTAACTGCTCCATGGACAAAGGATGGCAGTAAGTCAAGTATGAATATTAGGAGGCATAAAAGAACAGACATAAATATTATATGTGACTTCGATGAAAGTCAGGAGAAAAGTGTATTATAAGCAACAGTGGTGTACAATTTATGATATGTACAATATGAGCATAGACGAACCTTGCAATACTATGAAAGATAAACATATAACAGAGATGAGCTTATGAGATTGGTGAAATTCCAAGTATATGCGTAGTATAGTAAGACAATTATGTACAAGTGCTCTTGGTGAATAGACTTCATCAAGGCGAGAGGTTTTGAACCTGAAGAATTATTGAGAAAAGGGAACAGATATTCGTATGTGTGAGTTAAACATGTCATGTTTGATTAGCAGTTATGAGACCAGGACAAGTGCGGTGCACTTGAATGAATTTGGATGGTTCAAGCAGAGAAACAAATAGAATATGTGATGAGTAATCCTACGAGGTTTGACCACGTGAAAGTATGATGCTAGTAGATTGGTAATGTGAGAGGTATTGAAATATAGGAGTGAATTCCATAAAGAGGTAGTGTTGACTAAACACAAGTGAGGTGAACTAAGGATGAGTATATTATTATGTGTAATATGTATGAGGAAAAGTGAAGGAATTGCCATGGATGACACAAGATCTATGTACCATGAAGACACTATTGCAGTTAGTGGAGGTCGACTCAGATTGGCAGGCGTATCAGTGATAAAGGAACAGGATGGTTGAGATGTACAGTCATTGTACGAAGGTAATGAGAATTGTAAAGAAACTATGATCTTATGGTATATGTATAAGTACTACTAAGAGTAGTGCGCTTATGAAAATATTGGTATTTGATACGGAGGGACAGACAGAGTAGAGGTATTTTCAAGGTAAAGGGATATTTTACAACCACCAAGGGTGGAAGTGATCAGGAAAATTGATGAGTTGCTCTACAGTATTGAGCATATGTTATGTGAGCCGTGACGGGCAATGGACTAGAACGGTGGCATAAGTTTGTGGGTTATTGTTGTATAACAATAAGGTGAGACGGTATGATTAGTGAATGAATGAATGTAAAACTTAATGTGAAATCAAGTGATAAGTATAGGAACCAAGTGGCAATAAAGTGCGAAAGTCAGAGGTTAATGAAAGAACTGATGTGTAAAGTGTGCAGAAAATGGGGAGTTATGTGGTCAGCAAGAGAGTTAATGTGTAATTCAGATGAAAATGATAAGATTTGTTATTGAACTGAGGTATAAATTCAGTGCAAGGATTGAGGTGAAGTAGTTATCTGTGATTCGCCGAAAATGATTGGAAGATCCCTGTGTGATGGGAAATGTGAAACTTATACTGAGAGATTTGAGATGTGTACAGAACTTTGAGAAAATTTAACAATTATGGATTAGGGATTATGTTATGAACCATGGCAAGTGATTAGTCAAAGTAAAAGAGTAAACAATCTGTGAGAAGAATAAGCAAGGAAGAGATAATGGACTACGGACTGAACGGTAACAAGACAGAAGGAACTATTATGAGTTAGAAAACGTGTACGAAATTACGAAGAGAATGTGGATTATTATAACCGTGATTATGTTATAAACCAGGTCAGAGGGGTAACCGAAATGAAAGTAAACTACCAGTGAGAAGAATGACACGAGAGAGTAAGATGAATTAACTTATATGTAACAGGTGTATATTATACCACTACGACTAAGAGTATGAGGGCAGCCCATGTGGTAATACAGAATAGTTTTGATGTTATATACAGAGGTGATACAGACACCAAATGGACTGGGTTCATGTGTGATCGGGAGTGCACGGTGTACCAGTTTGCTGTTATATATAGATGTATTATGAGTATAAATTTCTCTGTGCACTGGGTGCATGTAATATGATTTGATAGTAGGGAGATCTCAGTGGGGCCTATGTGCCAGGAGTGAATAGCTATCTCGGTGCGGGTTAAGTTCCCGGAGACTAGTAGTATTTGATATGAGTAATGAGAAACGAGGAAGTGTTCCACATTGGTGTAACGGTTAGTATGGTAAAGATAATTTATGTAAATGCATAAAGAAGAAACATTTGGGGGATGCCTTAGAATAGGGACAGCTAGTAGTAAGTCGTTTTTACGGCATAGATCATATGGGTGGATTCTCTGATCGGTGGGTCATGGCATCTGGGGCCCTTAGGACAGCAAGAGCTCGAGGGGTTAAACCTGTGAATGTTGTTACCCACTGTATTGGGAGAGTTTTTCCATATGGTTAACGTAAGATGCGAGGTTATATATTTGTAAATGGACAATAGTATGTCAGATTTGGATATAAGAGTTGTGGCTTAGTGTGTAAGGACTTTGAAGTGTGATAGTGAAGCACTAATGTAAGTGTAAAGTAAGTCTGAGGAAATAAATTTTGTCTCTAAGTGAGGTAGCAAGTTAGTTGGAACCCTCGTCTTATGACCAAAAAGGGATAATAACGTGAGTTAAAGTTGACAGAATGAGTAAGTGTCCTTCTAGGAAGGCTAGTGATGATCAAGATTTCAGGTTAAAACAGTAAAGTGTTAGCCCTAAGGAAAAGATAAATTGAAATAGAGTCAAGTGCGAACGTGTATTCATAGATGGGAACTATAGTTGTAATTGATTACCAAAAAGTGAATAGCTTGGTTTTCCTGGTAAAGTAGATTGAGAAATGTTGTATGTAATCGCATATGCCACATATGGTGGAAAGTGGGTGGAAAATGCACAATGATTGATGATGTTTTGATTAAGTACTAATGAGGTATGGACGAGTGTGTGGTAATTTTGAATATTATGAGAGACTGATATACCAACTGGTGGGGAATTATAGAAGTGGTGACAATAATGGAATTGATTTTAAGTGATTTGATAAATGAGTGTCAAGGATTCCTAGCGAATAGGACTTGTATATGAGTGGTATGGCATTTTGAATAGTCCATCAGTTAATAGCGAAGTGGGTCCGAAATTGATTCGTTCCAAAGTGTTAAGTGGAAGTGAGTAAAGCTATAAGTAATAGTATTTTGAGTTTGACATCCAGGATTAAATGATGATGATTATGAGAAAGTAGTATAAATGAGTGGAACATAAGGTTAAGTTATAACATCGGAGTAGAATGAAAGTTGAAAATAGTTAGTGGGTGAAAATATTAAGCATGAGTCCTCGATATGGAGGTCATTGATGAGTGTTGTGTAACATCCCGTATAATTAGTAAAATACATAAGTACTATATGTTTAGATTTCGGATTTATAGTGTGTGATGACTTGCGAATTGTTTGACCTTTATCCTTGGATAAGACTAAGGTAAGTATTTAATTAAATCATAGGAGGGTGCTTATGTAGACATGTGAATTTAATCATATGAGAAATGTGAGTGTGTGTTAGAAGGCTTTAGTGCTTAGTGGACTTTGGTAGTGGGCTAGTGTGTGTGTGGACTTGTCACTATTGGACTTGTGTGATTGGATCCTTTGTGTGTGTGGCCAATGGCCCAAGGATGGCTCTTGGATCAAGCTAGTTCAGCCCAAGGTTGTGTCCACCCTTATCTCCCCTAAGCCTTGACCAACTAGGGTGTCTTGTGTGTCAAGGAACAACCACTTGGCAAGTGTAATTTCCACTCATTCTTGCGCAAAAGGACCTAGAAAAAATCTGCCAATTTCTTCCTTGTTTGACCGCCACATCACCTAGCTTGTGCACCATTTGGATTCAACTTCATTGCATGGAAGACACATGCACTCCTTAGCACCATTTTGGGCTGCATACACCTCATTTTAGGCGCACATGTAGAGAGTCTTGGTGCAGATTTTTTTTATGACACAAATCTGACTTGAGTGTTGACCAAGTGAACCACCTTACACCTTCCATCATGAGGCTGCCATGTGCAGATTTTTGCAAGCTTTTTGCAGCCCATCATGAGCCAAACCAGCCCTTGATTCCACATGCAATCAAAGAAGATTTTTGGGCTGCACCTTCCTCATTATTGCGCACAAGGACTGCATCAATGCAGATTTTTGGGCTGCCACCTAGTTGTATTGCTTGTTGACTTAGTGAACCTCTTACATGTGCTCATGATGCACCTCTTCCACTCCACCCTATGCGCAAGTCATGGCTGTTTGTGCAGAAATTTTTCTGACTTTGGACAGCCTCCAAATCTGAACATATCTCTCCTCACTCCTTGCATGTGCATAGAGTAATTTTGAAGCAAACCCTTTGCTTGTTCAGCCCTTGTATGCAGCCCCATCCCCTCAAGTAATCAGAATTTTTCATGATGGTTAATCATAGCAACTTTCCCTCACTTCTCCTTAAGTATGCGCACACTAGAGCTCCCTCACCTTGCACAAATGCAACCAAGTTTCTCCCTCACTCCCTCACTCTCCTAGCCGAACCTACAAGCTTCCTTGGAGCAAGAAGACTTTGCCAAGCCAACTCCCTTATTCCCTCACCATCAAACCGTAGCCTTTGTCCCAAGCAAGAGTAAGCTTTCCTCCTCACTTTCACCTCACTGTTCAGTCTTGTTCCTCAACCTTGAAGCTGTCCAAGATTGTTTCTCCTCACCTTGTATGCGCATAGATCATCATAGGAAGTGGGGACTTGTTGTGTTGTATAGCTAGAAGGTGGTGTGTGATTCTTGACCAAGGAGTGTGAGCTACAAGAGGTAGGCCTTGAACTTTGAACACTTTCTTTGTGTAACCATGTATGTGTGCTTGAATGTCTCCTTGATTATGTGTGGTTTTGGATTCAAGTATGAGCATGATAAAAGTAGAATGGTGGAGCTATTTCATGATGATGTGTATGCATAAAAATCTCATGGTTATGTTTAAGATCATGCCACTGTTTTCTTGTATGGATATGCCACTGTTTTGAAGAGAAATGTGCCACTGTTTCCCTTTGAATGTGCCACTGTTTTGAAGATGAAATGCCCACTGTTTCGGTTCCTCAAAATCACCATTCAAATGCCACTGTTTCTGCACATTATATGCCACTGTTTCTGCACATATATGCCACTGTTTCTGCACATTACATGCCACTGTTTCTGCACATTATATGCCACTGTTTCTGCACATATATGTCACTGTTTTAGTGCTCCCTAAGCCACTGTTTCTGCATAAAAACACTCACTGTCTTAGTCATCATATGCCACTGTTTTTATGCATAAGATGCCACTATTTTAGTCATCATATGCCACTGTTTTTATGCATAAAATGCCACTGTTTTAGTCATCATATGCCACTGTTTTTATGCATAAAATGCCACTGTTTTAGTCATCATATGCCACTGTTTTTATGCATAAAATGCCACTGTTTTAGTCATCATATGCCACTGTTTTTATGCATAAAATGCCACTGTTTTATGCATAAAATGTCACTGTTTTAGTCCATAATATGTCACTGTTTTATGCATAAAATGCCATTGTGTTAGTCCATAATATGCCACTGTTTCAATGTCCAAAAACCAAGATTTATGCCACTGTTTTGAAGTCCAAAGTGCCACTGTTTCTGTTTTAAAATGGTCACTGTTTCTGCTGTAAGGTGCTACTGTTTTGCTGCTGTAAAACGTCACTGTTTCTGTTCTAAAACGTTCACTGTTTCTGCTGTATGTTTACTGTTTTTCTGCTGTAAAACGTCACTGTTTCTGTCCACTGTTTTTAAGGAAAATACCACTGTTTTCTGTTCACTGTTTTAAAAGAACAACTCACTGTTTCTGCTCACTGTTTTAAGCACAAACGTCACTGTTTTCTGCTGTAAAAACGCTGCTGTATGCTCACTGTTTTGCTGCTGTAAACACTGCTGTATGCTCACTGTTTTCCACTGTAAAACACTGCTGTATGCTCTCTGTTTCTGCTGTAAATAGCCACTGTAAATGATTAGTTGTAATTGATTTAGGTGCGTTTAAGAAGTGAGATACTTCGCTGCTGTTTGGTAATATTTAAGGCACGCAAAGGTAAGTGTCAGGCGATATTGCCTAATGTGACTATTGACTACTGGTATAAAATTGTGACATAATGCTCCATATGCCGTAAAAATATTATGTTCCATTATGTTGAAAGGAAACTGCCAAAAATGTGCCATGATGGCTATATGATTATGAGGTAAAGACGTTATGTGGCAGCATAACGCATATGAAAGGTATATAAGCATGCACCTTACATCATACCGCATTTTTATGCTTGGTGTGTGAAAGCATAGCATGACATGCATGTATCAAGATCATATAGGCCTTGTTTTAGAATAGTTATGTACAGGACCATGTGTTTTGAGCAAGCATCATATAGGCATCCCCAAGGTACCGGGGTATGGGACACTTGGCATCAGTCCGCATAGGCCCACAGTTGGAATCCACATGGAGCTCAGGTGCCAAGGGATATTTGATTCCACTGTGAAGTGCGCGCACGACGGTGCTAAAAGCGCAAAGGAAAGGCGTTATATACGCAATATATGAATATGATAAAAAGGAAAAGGAAAAGGAACAAGGTTATGTTGAAGTGACTGTTTATGATTTTGTGCCTAGTTAATACTGTTATATTACTGGTTTTGTTGCCACACTACTGGGATTATTCTCACCCCTTCGGGGCTGCTATTTTTCCAAAATGGCAGGAGGACGTAAAAGCATTTGAAGGAGTGATGTTTTGCTGTTGCTTGCTGATGCGTGGATTATCTCTGTTGCTGTTTGTTCAATTGGATGACTGTAATGATTAATGTTTTGGTACTCTTGGATGACTGTAGTCTTTATCATCTCTATGTTAGCTTGAACTCTTATGAACAGCGGCTATTTTGGAAAACGTTTGTGAAAAGAATTTAAGTGCTGAAAATTTTACAGTGCACCTTACGGGTGGTGTTTTTATGAGCAAACGAACTCGGATTTACTATTATTTTATATGCACGCGAAGCCCCAAACGTGCTCTTTCTAAATCACTTGAAATATTTTTTATCGTCCAAACAGAAGTCATACGAACTATTGATATGCCTTACGGATTTGTATACTGCTTTGTTAGCTCATGTGACGTTAACGACTCTAATTCCGCTTAGCAAACGACTCTCTTGGATGCATACAAGGGAGGGCGTTACACTAATTGGTATCAGAGCAGTTTGGTCCATGGATTTGCTTGTGATTGATTGTATTGATTGTTGATTGTGTTTATCTGCTGATTGACTGCCTAAATGTGCTATAGCTTAAGTATATATTGACTAGGATAGTTAGATTGTTTAGACTGTTCTGTGATGAGACACAGATGCATAGCTAACTTGTCCGAATTGAACTCGAGTACCTACTTGAGACTGCTGCCATGAATAACTTGCGGTGAGCCTGATCAACTCATTTCCTGATATTGTGAGTGCAGAATCATGGCAGGTGGTCGCGGTTCAACTCGGGGAAGGTCTGGCGATGCGGAAGAGGATCTTATCACTACCATTGGGGGACTGGCAACGTTTATCCAGAATATGAGCCAAGAATGGCGCGACCATAGGCAACAGAATCAGAACCCACCCCCACTGCATGAAAATGCAGAAGAAATTGTCCGTCGGAGGTTGAAAGACTTCCGCAACTTCCAACCACCTACCTTTGAGGGTGAAGACAACCCCTAGGCTGCAGCGAAGTGGCTGCAGATGATCGAGCATATTTTCGAACGTATGGCATGCCCGGAAGCGCAGAAGACTGATTACGCGTCGTACCAGCTGATGGGAGAAGCTTTGACATGGTGGACTGGTGCGAGGGCTCTGCTGAGAGCTCAGGACGTGGAACTAACATGGGCCGTGTTCAGACAAGTATTTCTGGACAAGTATTTTCCTAAGGCAATGAGAAGAATGAAGCACACTGAACTGCTGTCACTCCGGCAGGATAACATGACGGTCAATGAGTACATTGCAAAATTTGGGCAGCTGATCGAGTACGCCAACTTTGATCGGAACATTTATGATGAAGAATGGCAGGTGGAGAAGTTCGAAAGCGGATTACATCCGGAAATCCGCAAGCTCATCTTAACGACGGCTAATCGTACACTTCCGGAACTCATCAACCAGAGTCGTCAGGCAGAAGGAATCATTAATGAGGCCAAGAACTTGAACAAGCCACCAACACAATTCCACGGAGGAAACCGAGCAGGCAGATTCTTCAGGACGGCACCTGGTAGGGGTCGAGGCAGAGGCACGCAGTTGCAGGCACGGCCTGGAAATTTTAAGAGAAACTTTACGGTGGGTCAATCGTCGACTGGACGGCAGGGCACGACTGTTTGTGCTACATGTGGAAAGAACCACTTTGGAGTTTGTCGCAAGAACAACAATGCATGTTTCAGATGTGGCCAGCAAGGACATTTTGCTTACAAATGCCCCCAGAACGCTGATCAACAGCCTACGCAAGCTCGGGTGTTCACATTGGATGCAAATGAAGCACAGAAGTTTCCCAACCTGATCAAAGGTAATGTCACTTTAAATGGTCACCCAATTTCTGTTATCTTTGATTCTGGAGCGTCTGGCTCTTTTATGGCAAAGCATACTGCCTTGAAAATAGGCATCACCCCAACCCCATTACCTTATGAGTTACACATCAGCACACCTACTGGAAGATCGTGCACAGCCTCAGAGATCTGCAGAGGTGTTACCTTGCAGTATGAAGGGAACACGTATACAGTTAACTTGGTGGTCCTGCCGGTATTCAACTTCGATGTGATTATCGGTATGGACTGGCTGACGGAAAACGGGATAACATTGGACTGTCGAGCGGGGAAAGTCGTTGTTCCTGTGAAAGATGGTAATTTTCAACCTTTCTCTCTCATTTCCTTATTGCAAGTTAGAAAAGAGCTCCGCAAGGGAGCAGCAGGGTATCTTTTGTCGATCGAGGCTGAGATCTCGGTTGACAATCAAATTCAGAATGTACCGGTAGTTAGAGAATTCGAGGAGGTATTCCCGGATGAAATCCCTCGATTGCCTCCTCATAGAGAAATAGAATTTTCCATCGAACTTGTTCCTGGAGTGGGACCAATCTCCATTGCCCCGTATCGTATGGCGCCGTTGGAACTGCGAGAGTTGAAGAAGCAGATAGAAGAGCTTTTGGCCAAGGAATTCATCAGACCGAGTACCTCCCCATGGGGTGCTCCAGCCATCTTGATTAAGAAGAAGGATGGAAGTTTACGTCTGTGTGTAGATTACCGCCAGCTGAACAAAGTAACGGTGAAGAATAAGTATCCGCTACCGAGGATCGACGATTTGATGGACCAGCTGAGAGGAGCCAGAGTCTTTTCCAAGATAGATTTACGATCGGGATACCATCAGATCCGGGTCAAACCGGAGGATATTCCGAAAACCGCTTTTAGGACTCGTTATGGGCACTACGAATATCAGGTGATCCCATTCGGACTTACGAATGCTCCAGCGGTATTCATGGACTACATGAACCGCATCTTCCGCCCCTTTCTTGATCAGTTTGTTATTGTGTTTATCGACGATATCCTGATTTACTCAGCTAATGAAGAGCTGCACGCGGAACATCTGAGGATTGTCTTGCAAATCTTGAAGGAGAAGCAGTTGTACGCGAAATGGTCGAAGTGCGAGTTTTGGCTCAAAGAGGTCCAGTTTCTGGGCCATGTCATTTCATCAGAAGGTATCGCGGTGGACCCCAGCAAAGTTGAAGCTGTCATGAATTGGGAACGACCCAAGACGGTCACTGAAGTAAGAAGTTTCTTAGGTCTGGCTGGATATTATCGAAGGTTCATCCAGAATTTCTCTCAGATTGTGCAACCTCTTACCCGTCTCACTCGGAAGGATAAGCCTTTTGAGTGGACTGAAGCTTGTGAAGAATGTTTCTTGGAACTAAAGAGCAGATTGACGAGTGCTCCCGTACTCACGATTCCGGATCCTACTCGAAAGTTCGAAGTATACTGCGATGCGTCGCTGAAAGGACTTGGATGCGTGTTGATGCAGGATCGTATGGCGGTAGCTTACGCATCTCGACAACTAAAGCCTCACGAAGAAAATTATCCTACGCACGATTTGGAGTTAGCGGCTATAGTGTTCGCACTTAAGATCTGGAGGCATCACTTGTATGGTTCGCAGTTTGACGTGTTCAGCGATCATAAGAGTTTGAAGTACTTGTTCGACCAGAAGGAGCTGAATATGCGGCAACGACGGTGGATGGAATTTCTGAAGGACTACGATTTCGAACTTAAATACCACCCAGGAAAGGCAAACGTGGTAGCTGACGCCCTGAGTAGGAAGACACTGCACACTGCAACCCTGATGATGGAAGAATTGAAGTTGTTTGAGGCCTTTCGAGACTTGAACTTATCTGTAGACGAGAGAGGGCATAGCATAAGATTGGGAAATATAAAGGTGGAGAATGAATTGATCAGTAGAATTAAGGAGGCTCAGAAAGATGAAGAGTTAGTCCGTGATTTGGTTGGTAACCAAGATGTTGTAAAGGATGAGAATGATGTTTGGAGATTTCAAGGACGGCTGGTTGTGCCGAATGAAGAGTTGAAGCAAGAAGTTTTACAGGAGGCTCACAAGGGTAAGTACGCAGTTCATCCTGGATCCACGAAGATGTATCATGATTTGAAGACCTCGTTTTGGTGGCCGGGTATGAAGCGTGATATTGCTGAGTATGTATCTCGGTGCTTAACTTGTCAGAAGGTGAAGTACGAACATCAGAAGCCATCGGGACTCCTTCAACCTTTGGAGATCCCCGAATGGAAGTGGGACAGTATTGCGATGGACTTTGTAGTAGGACTGCCACGGACGCGAGAAGGATATGATTCTATCTGGGTGATTGTTGATCGTTTAACGAAGTCAGCTCATTTCTTGCGTGTTAGAACCACATATGATACAGAGAGGCTTGCTAGAATTTATCTGCAGGAGATTGTGAAGCTGCATGGAGTTCCTACAAGTATTGTCAGCGATCGTGATCCCAAGTTTACATCTAAGTTTTGGGAATCTTTTCAAAGAGCATTAGGGACCCACTTGAGGTTGAGTACTGCTTATCATCCGCAAACCGATGGACAGACGGAACGCACCATTCAAGCATTAGAGGACATGTTACGAGCCTGTGTTTTGGAGTTAGGAGGTAGCTGGGAAAATTATCTTTCTTTGATTGAGTTTGCTTACAACAACAGTTACCACTCCAGTATTCAGATGGCACCGTATGAAGCTCTGTATGGGAGAAAATGCAGATCCCCTTTATGTTGGACTGAAGTGGGTGAGCGAAGTATGTTAGGACCCGATCTAATTCAAGAAACAGCCGAACAAGTAAAGAAGATTCGAGAAAATATGCAGAGGGCTCAGGCCAGACAGAAGAGTTATTACGACAAGCGTCATAAGCCTCTATCTTTCGAAGTCGGAGATCATGTATTTTTGAGAATCACACCTACATCGGGACTCGGAAGGAGAATGGGTGTTAAGAAGTTAAGTCCACGGTACTTAGGACCGTATCTGATTATGGACCGGATTGGAGAGTCTGCATACCGGTTGGCCTTACCACCCAATCTGTCAGGAATTCACAATGTATTTCATGTGTCACAGCTACGGAGGTATCTCTCTGATCCATCTCACGTGTTACAGCCGGAAGAAGTGGATCTAAAGGAAAATCTGACGTATCAAGTGCAACCGTTGCAAATCCTTGAAAGATCCGTCAAGCGACTCCGTTCTAAAGAGATTCCTTTGGTGAAAGTATTGTGGAACAACAGATCAGCAACTGAAGCCACTTGGGAGCGCGAGGACGACATTCAGAAACGTTATCCAGAACTGTTTAGCTCTTAAGTAAGTTTATTTTGCGGGCAAAATTCCTATTTGGTGGGGAGAGTGTAACATCCCGTATAATTAGTAAAATACATAAGTACTATATGTTTTAGATGTAGGTGTAGATTTCGGATCTATGGTTGATGTGTGATGACTTGCGAATTGTTTGACCTTTATCCTTGGATAAGACTAAGGTAAGTATTTAATTAAATCATAGGAGGGTGCTTATGTAGACATGTGAATTTAATCATATGAGAAATGTGAGTGTGTGTTAGAAGGCTTTAGTGCTTAGTGGACTTTGGTAGTGGGCTAGTGTGTGTGTGGACTTGTCACTATTGGACTTGTGTGATTGGATCCTTTGTGTGTGTGGCCAATGGCCCAAGGATGGCTCTTGGATCAAGCTAGTTCAGCCCAAGGTTGTGTCCACCCTTATCTCCCCTAAGCCTTGACCAACTAGGGTGTCTTGTGTGTCAAGGAACAACCACTTGGCAAGTGTAATTTCCACTCATTCTTGCGCAAAAGGACCTAGAAAAAATCTGCCAATTTCTTCCTTGTTTGACTGCCACATCACCTAGCTTGTGCACCATTTGGATTCAACTTCATTGCATGGAAGACACATGCACTCCTTAGCACCATTTTGGGCTGCATACACCTCATTTTAGGCGCACATGTAGAGAGTCTTGGTGCAGATTTTTTTTATGACACAAATCTGACTTGAGTGTTGACCAAGTGAACCACCTTACACCTTCCATCATGAGGCTGCCATGTGCAGATTTTTGCAAGCTTTTTGCAGCCCATCATGAGCCAAACCAGCCCTTGATTCCACATGCAATCAAAGAAGATTTTTGGGCTGCACCTTCCTCATTATTGCGCACAAGGACTGCATCAATGCAGATTTTTGGGCTGCCACCTAGTTGTATTGCTTGTTGACTTAGTGAACCTCTTACATGTGCTCATGATGCACCTCTTCCACTCCACCCTATGCGCAAGTCATGGCTGTTTGTGCAGAAATTTTTCTGACTTTGGACAGCCTCCAAATCTGAACATATCTCTCCTCACTCCTTGCATGTGCATAGAGTAATTTTGAAGCAAACCCTTTGCTTGTTCAGCCCTTGTATGCAGCCCCATCCCCTCAAGTAATCAGAATTTTTCATGATGGTTAATCATAGCAACTTTCCCTCACTTCTCCTTAAGTATGCGCACACTAGAGCTCCCTCACCTTGCACAAATGCAACCAAGTTTCTCCCTCACTCCCTCACTCTCCTAGCCGAACCTACAAGCTTCCTTGGAGCAAGAAGACTTTGCCAAGCCAACTCCCTCATTCCCTCACCATCAAACCGTAGCCTTTGTCCCAAGCAAGAGTAAGCTTTCCTCCTCACTTTCACCTCACTGTTCAGTCTTGTTCCTCAACCTTGAAGCTGTCCAAGATTGTTTCTCCTCACCTTGTATGCGCATAGATCATCATAGGAAGTGGGGACTTGTTGTGTTGTATAGCTAGAAGGTGGTGTGTGATTCTTGACCAAGGAGTGTGAGCTACAAGAGGTAGGCCTTGAACTTTGAACACTTTCTTTGTGTAACCATGTATGTGTGCTTGAATGTCTCCTTGATTATGTGTGGTTTTGGATTCAAGTATGAGCATGATAAAAGTAGAATGGTGGAGCTATTTCATGATGATGTGTATGCATAAAAATCTCATGGTTATGTTTAAGATCATGCCACTGTTTTCTTGTATGGATATGCCACTGTTTTGAAGAGAAATGTGCCACTGTTTCCCTTTGAATGTGCCACTGTTTTGAAGATGAAATGCCCACTGTTTCGGTTCCTCAAAATCACCATTCAAATGCCACTGTTTCTGCACATTATATGCCACTGTTTCTGCACATATATGCCACTGTTTCTGCACATTACATGCCACTGTTTCTGCACATTATATGCCACTGTTTCTGCACATATATGTCACTGTTTTAGTGCTCCCTAAGCCACTGTTTCTGCATAAAAACACTCACTGTCTTAGTCATCATATGCCACTGTTTTTATGCATAAGATGCCACTGTTTTAGTCATCATATGCCACTGTTTTTATGCATAAAATGCCACTGTTTTAGTCATCATATGCCACTGTTTTTATGCATAAAATGCCACTGTTTTAGTCATCATATGCCACTGTTTTTATGCATAAAATGCCACTGTTTTAGTCATCATATGCCACTGTTTTTATGCATAAAATGCCACTGTTTTATGCATAAAATGTCACTGTTTTAGTCCATAATATGCCACTGTTTTATGCATAAAATGCCACTGTGTTAGTCCATAATATGCCACTGTTTCAATGTCCAAAAACCAAGATTTATGCCACTGTTTTGAAGTCCAAAGTGCCACTGTTTCTGTTTTAAAATGGTCACTATTTCTGCTGTAAGGTGCTACTGTTTTGCTGCTGTAAAACGTCACTGTTTCTGTTCTAAAACGTTCACTGTTTCTGCTGTATGTTTACTGTTTTTCTGCTGTAAAACGTCACTGTTTCTGTCCACTGTTTTTAAGGAAAATACCACTGTTTTCTGTTCACTGTTTTAAAAGAACAACTCACTGTTTCTGCTCACTGTTTTAAGCACAAACGTCACTGTTTTCTGCTGTAAAAACGCTGCTGTATGCTCACTGTTTTGCTGCTGTAAACACTGCTGTATGCTCACTGTTTTCCACTGTAAAACACTGCTGTATGCTCTCTGTTTCTGCTGTAAATAGCCACTGTAAATGATTAGTTGTAATTGATTTAGGTGCGTTTAAGAAGTGAGATACTTCGCTGCTGTTTGGTAATATTTAAGGCACGCAAAGGAAAGTGTCAGGCGATATTGCCTAATGTGACTATTGACTACTGGTATAAAATTGTGACATAATGCTCCATATGCCGTAAAAATATTATGTTCCATTATGTTGAAAGGAAACTGCCAAAAATGTGCCGTGATGGCTATATGATTATGAGGTAAAGACGTTATGTGGCAGCATAACGCATATGAAAGGTATATAAGCATGCACCTTACATCATACCGCATTTTTACGCTTGGTGTGTGAAAGCATAGCATGACATGCATGTATCAAGATCATATAGGCCTTGTTTTAGAATAGTTATGTACAGGACCATGTGTTTTGAGCAAGCATCATATAGGCATCCCCAAGGTACCGGGGTATGGGACACTTGGCATCAGTCCGCATAGGCCCACAGTTGGAATCCACATGGAGCTCAGGTGCCAAGGGATATTTGATTCCACTGTGAAGTGCGCGCACGACGGTGCTAAAAGCGCAAAGGAAAGGCGTTATATACGCAATATATGAATATGATAAAAAGGAAAAGGAAAAGGAACAAGGTTATGTTGAAGTGACTGTTTATGATTTTGTGCCTAGTTAATACTGTTATATTACTGGTTTTGTTGCCACACTACTGGGATTATTCTCACCCCTTCGGGGCTGCTATTTTTCCAAAATGGCAGGAGGACGTAAAAGCATTTGAAGGAGTGATGTTTTGCTGTTGCTTGCTGATGCGTGGATTATCTCTGTTGCTGTTTGTTCAATTGGATGACTGTAATGATTAATGTTTTGGTACTCTTGGATGACTGTAGTCTTTATCATCTCTATGTTAGCTTGAACTCTTATGAACAGCGGCTATTTTGGAAAACGTTTGTGAAAAGAATTTAAGTGCTGAAATTTTTACAGTGCACCTTACGGGTGGTGTTTTTATGAGCAAACGAACTCGGATTTACTATTATTTTATATGCACGCGAAGCCCCAAACGTGCTCTTTCTAAATCACTTGAAATATTTTTTATCGTCCAAACAGAAGTCATACGAACTATTGATATGCCTTACGGATTTGTATACTGCTTTGTTAGCTCATGTGACGTTAACGACTCTAATTCCGCTTAGCAAATGACTCTCTTGGATGCATACAAGGGAGGGCGTTACATGTTGTGTTTAGACTGTGAGAGGTCAGAGTATGGGGTTGAGCTGATTGAGTAATAAAGTTGAGATGGTTAGTTAATAAAGATAGTAACAGTGAGTGTCAGTAATGAATATGATTAGTAGATAGAAAAATTCAGGAGTGTATTGTAGTTAAAGAACCTTAAACGGTTAATCGAAGATATAAACTATTGTGAGAATTGTGAATTTCGTATAATGAAGGGAAAGATATGGTTATAAGTACCTAAGAAGAGGTAAAGACACGTGACAAGGAAAAATAAAGTATATAAGTATAGAATTTAACGTGAGTCGGAACTGTAGGAAACGACAAAGTGCCCTGGAAACTAGAAATGATGTGCTTCGGTGGAAGCTAAGAAAACAATGAAATCATAAGAGCAGTGACAGTAATGGAAAGGACTAGTATGTTTGAGTATGGTTGAAATAGTGAGGACAGCGAAAAGAGTTAAGTGCTAAAGGAAGTGTGAAGATACATGAAAACAATTAGAGCCTATTATGGAAATAACTAGAGATTTTTGGGGACGGCATTGGGACAGAAAGACAGATGAAGATGAAATTGAGATGAAGTGAGACAGACAAATTGTAATGTGGTCGTCTATTACCAATGAATTGGTGAAAGTGTAACAGTAAGCCGTGAAGAGCTTAAAGTATTGCGAATTGAAGGTCGTGGCGCCATAAATCACAAGTGTAAAAGGAGTATATGATGAACTACAGTGAGTGAAAAAGCAACAGTGGTTTAAGGAAACAGTGAAAGATATAATGAGTTAAGGGGTCAGATACCCGAAGTTATCAAGTTTGTAAAGGACGAAGTAATCATGGATACCGCAGAAATGAGATTTTCGATTACACCCCGTGTTACGGGACCGTTAAGATGTAATTTTGCGGACAAAATTCTAAAAGGTGGGGTGATTATAACACCTCATAATTCTAAAATAAGTAATTAAAGTGTTAAGTGAGAAATTAAGTGAAGGATTAGTGAAAATCCCAAAGAATAGGCCAAAATACAAAGAAAGGGCAAAAAGGTAATTAGCCAACACGCAACCCTAGGAAGGTAAAAAATTGAGCAGGAGGTCTCAGATGATAAAAATAAGCCTGGAAATGGATTCAGAACGAAAAATAGAGTGGATAGGCAAGTTTCAGAAAAATCAGTGAATAGTGTTTTTCGCGGGTAAAAATACTGCAGTCAGATTGCACCGTAAAACGTGCCAGTGGAATTTTGAGCTCTAGGTTTCAAATATTGATTTTAAATGGTCCATAGAAATAGGAAATATGATTTCTGATTATATTTGAGGGATTTAAGTCAATTTGTGGAAGTTTGTCAACGGAGCGCGCTGTACCTTAAAGCAGTGTTTTTCCGAACAACCGGAAAGCTCCAAATTTTTATCTGAGTGAGTAAAATTAAAGGATTTTGTTAAGATGAAAAATTATAATTTCTCATTAGGTTTTTAAATAGTGAATTTTAGTGATAACCGGAGGGAAATTCAGGTGAGTTTTAAATCACGTGGGATCCGGTACCCACTTAAAGTCAAATAAACAATTCTTAAACACTATTCCTCTCATTTCTTTCCCGTATTCTTCCTTCCCAACAGCCCCTCCCCCTTCCATTTTCGTTTTTTTTGTTTCTTTGATTGATTTCTTCATAACTTCATCAATTCTTAACCGAATCGGACGATTCTTGTCTTGAAATTCGATGGAAATCATCATCCGAACACAACCCACCGATTAGTTTCCCTCAAAACCCTCTCTATTGTGAGAAAAAAGGCATATACAGCCACGAAATTTTTGGGAATTTTGTGATTTTGGGGTTGATTTCTTGAGCCATTGCTTGTGGAGTTCTAGGAGGAGTCTTGTGACGTAATTGTGGGTAAGTTTCAACACCTCTCATGGATTGATTTGAAGATTTATTTTTGAAATTGTTTATGCACCCTAAAGAGGGCTTGTTTGATTTGTGTTGTTAGAGAGCTCAAATGGAAAATGTCTATTAGATGATAATGTCTTAGAATGATGTATTAATGCTAGAAATGCAATGAAAATTTTAAGCGAAAAAAAGTGAATTTTAACTTAGAAAAAATTTAGTGCATGAAATGGATTTTTGAGTTTTGTGTTAATGTGTGGTATAGTGAATTGTAGTGTGATTGTATGATGATATAATAGGATGATATGAGGTGTGGAGTGGTTAAAATTGATGGAAATTCCTTGGATGTGAATTAGTGAGCAAATCGGCCTTTAGGCAAAAAGAGGTAAAATGATATTGTGTAAATTGCATGGATGATGTTTCATGCTTTAAATGGTAATTAGATGGGTTGTGTTGTGATTATAAAGTGGAAGAATCAATGAAAAATAATGAGTGGTATCATTTGGCATAAAGGAGCCTAGAGTGAAAGATTTAGCAAACGATGCGTAAAAGACGTAAAACGGAGAAACGACGATTGAATTAGCCTTTTGGTAACCTAAGTGAGTGTAATAAAATGAGAAAGAAAATTTAGAAAAATAAATCCCTAAATAACACTAATATGGCTGAACCACTTTGTGGGAAAAGGGGGATTTTGGTGTTTTTACGTTTTGTCGTAATTTGACGTAAACTGACGGCTATACATGGTTGTATAGGTTGCCGTACGTGGATTTAAACCCGGAACAGTGAAACAGTGGACTGCCCTTGGTTTTGGATCAAGTGGATTGAGGTAAGTGATGTGGTTTACACATATTATGTCGAAACTCATGAGTAGATTCAAAGTTCTAAGTGTGTGGAATGGTCCTCTGTGTAGGCATTCCCTGTGAATCAAGCTGTAAGTGGAGTTCTGCGGAGCTCAGTAGAAGGAAAAAGAAAGGTAACCTCTTGGTACTGGGGCTTGTTCCCCTTTTGTGTTCCACCTTGCTAGTTGATGGCAATGGTAGGAAGTGTGTATGAGTAGTGTAGAACAGCATGAGCATGCATGTGCATTATCACAGTGGGTACTTATGTACCAGAACTTTGGCCAGTAGATATTTTTAGCCTTCGGGCAAGTGCTTCCGGACTGCCACTGGATAGGTCTCCGAGAGGGAGTTCCAGTTGACCCAGGGTCGTGGTGTGTTATCCGGATAGGAGCACACTAGGTTGTCTCGGGTGTGTATGGTTGGAAGGGGTACCTTGGTGGGTTGTTCTATGAACACGCCAGGGGTAGTACCCATAGGCGTATAGCCGAGGACATGGCGTGGTATTGGTAGCTACCATCCTGCATGTCGTAGTTGTTCTGATATATTCCCCCTTTCTCTAAATCCCTTGCTTTATCCCGTTTTATAACAGTGGTGTTGTTTTATTGCTATTGATATACATCGAAGTGAACCATTGGGCGGAGTTTTCTCCAGAACCTCTTGGTTACTGAGATATATCCGTATATCTCACCCCGTCTCGGGGCATTATTTCAGGGTGTACCAGTGGATATAGAGCAGCGGGCAAGAAGCCCGCATGATGACGAGTGGAGCAGTGGTGTAGAGTTTAGCTATCATGTCATTTTAGTTTATGGATTTATTTGGCAAGTGAAGTTGTAATATGTAAATATTTGTAGTCTAAAGTTAAAGTTGTAAATGTAAAAGTAATCCAGTGTTGTAAATGTACCATGGATGTATGTAATATGATAGAAGAGCTTTAGGCCTATTATAGGTTTATGATTATCCGTATTATGTTTTATGCATGAAATTGAAAGTAAACTGTTTATGTTTTAAGTGTATATTGGATTGGGTTGTAAGTGCCCCAAGGCGTTGTTGGACCTTGTGTGTGCCACCCATTGGATTTTGCTGGATTTCAGGTGTATTAGTAGTGTTAAACAGGTTATGCAAATTTGGGGATTTTAGGAAATACAAAGGAAACTCTGGCGAATTTTCTGTAGAATTGGCAGTTTTTTGGTGAACTTTGGAAGAGCGTATCTCTCTCCATAGTGGTCCGATTGGGACGTGCCATACGTCATTTTGAAGCTTAAGATGTCCCCTACGTTGTGTCAAAAGCCTAGGTTCATTGGTGGTGTGCGCAGCCCATGGGGGCTGTTGTCACGCACTGCCCTGTTCTGGCCAGTACCAGTGGGCAGATTCGGGTCTATGTTGGGAAATTAATTCCCGCTTCGTTACTTGGTCAAATCAAGTGTACGATATATCAAATCGAAGTTTGAGGTGTCTAGTTTATGGTGTAAAAGTTTGAGAGGCAATGTCCTTGTGGTTAGGTGCAGTTTATTCCGTGAAGTTTGGACGTTTTAGGCTGTTTTGGAGTTGGTAGGCAATGTTGTTTGTCCAACTTCAAACGGCGATAACCAGAGCTCACGAGCTCGGAATTGAGTGTGTGATAGCTTGATAGAAAGGTAAGTGAATAAGGAAAAAAGATAACCTGGAGTTTAAGTTTGTATTTTTATTTTGTGTTCGTAGAAAAGCAGATTGTAAAATCCTGTTAAGTGGTAAAAACGTAAAAAGTGAGGAATTGGCTAAGTGGGTTTATGGGAACCCCTTAGTATCTTGTAGGTAATAAAATAAAGTGTATAAATAGTTAAGAAAGTCTTCCGCTAGTGTTTCAGTTACGGTCACAGCTTTTTATTATTACGCTTTTTATGCTTTTACTGTTCGCGTAATAATCGGAAAAAGTTTATTCTCATTTTTATAAATGAACTGCTGTGATTGTAACTGAGCTTAATATCATAATTAATGTTAACAACACCGGTACGTAATGGGCTGTTACAGGAGGCCACCGTCCTCCACAACCATATGTTCCACCATCACACGTACAAGTTAGTTTTGCATTCATGAAATGTAAAACCGAATTTGAAGGAAACCTAATTCAACCAAAAAATAGAGAAGAATGTGACTTAATGAATTGAAGTGCAAGTAATTGGGGAGGTTAGCCCCCCCCCAAAAAAACCCCAACTTTACCCGTGCTCTTATTTTATTTCTCTTTCCTTGTTCAGTCCTTTTAACTCATGACACTTTTTGACTTTGAACCGTTCCTATATCCTATACATATTTGAATCAATTTCTGCCAATTTTTTTCTTTTTCCGCTCTTCAACACGGACATTTCCTTTCGTTCATTGAATTTTAATGACTATTACATAGGTCTTTTTTTCAATTTTTTATATAAACAGATTTTCTCAGTCTTCCTATATAAACTATTTTTTATTTATTTATTTCAAAAGTTTCTGTACAAGTGCTTGGGCCAAGGACCTTATATCTTTGTATATAAATATTCAATAGCATTATTTCCTCCAAAATATATTGCAAGCTCCATAACCCTACACGCGTATTTACGAGAAAATGGACTCATCGTCGAATCAGAGGAAACCTCCCAAGTATGTTTAAACACTAGTGTTGATCCTTTAGCTATAGCATTTTTTTTGGGTACAAATTAGCTATCATAAAGGTCTTGAATAACATCTCTGCATCAATGACATCTTTGACCGTCTGACTTGCGGTCTACAGTGCATGCCAGTAAAAATGATACTAACAAGTTGTATATTGAGTTTTACTATATAGCATACACTCCCATCCCCAGCCATTTACGGTAGTTTAGTGGGCTTAATTTTGATTAATGTTAGTATTTTTTTTGGGTGAAAATTAATGTTAGTATTTAGTTTTTAAAGGTTGTACATTGAGTTGAAATTGCATTAATGTTCTATTTTTATTTAAAAAGCTATAGGTTAGTAGTCTTAAATTTATGAATGTTATTATTTAATTTTTAACGGTTGTATATGTATTATATTAATGACTTAAAATTTAATTAATGTGGTGAAGGCCCAAGGACATACGCATGACAAAGGCCCAAGGACAGAAACATACACACGACAAAGGCCCAAAGACAGAATGGGGAGAGGCAACAAACATCATAGCATGTATGAATTAGCACCATACCATGCATGAATCAGCATAACGGATTGTGGGTGCAAGGAGCGTGGGGGGGATGGCATGGGTGTAGGTTGTTACAAGAGAGAGAAATTAGGAAAATAATATAAGAGGTGAATGGGTAGAAGGGGAAGGTAGGCAAAATTTGAGTCATCGGGTGTAATAGGGAAAAGAGGGACTGAGAAGTCCTCTTGGGGGAGTGAGTCAGGCTATGTTAGCCATATTAGTAGTATTTCTTTAATTCTATGATTTGGCTTGTAATGTGTCTCAAGTTGTGGGACTTGTTCTTAATATAATTCAATATTATTCATCGTTATTTTCTTCCAATTAGTTGTTGTTTAATTTTTTTTGCTGAAATTATGTTGTGTAAATTGATTTTCATCACAGTTTAACTGTGCATATCCAATTGAAAAAGTGCAGGGTTTCAGTGGGACCTACAATTCCCTTACGAGGGCCCTAGGTTCGGGCTACAATTCCCTTGTGAGTGTCCTAGGTTTGGGTGGAGGCCACCGTCCTCCACAGCCATATGTTCCACCATCTGTATGGAGAGTAAGGATGGGTATTGATGCTGCTTCATCTCAACCTCCACATGGCTTAGAGGGTATGTTTCGATCTCTATATAAGTGTAATATAGTATTACTTGGTGAACTATGCTTGTTCAATTGAAAAATGCAGGGAGGTTTTAGGTACAATTGTTGCGATCTCGGCAAGTGCACCGATCGTTCCAAGTAATAAAGTGATAAGTAAGTATCGTCTCCACAGGGATTGATAAACAATTACTACTATAACCAGTCCTCTTAAGTTAGATAAATCGATTGGTTGTTGACAAATAATTGTAATTTAAATTAAATAACAATAAAAGTGAAAGCTTTGTTTTTGTATTTTTCTGAAAAAGACTTAAAATAGATGAAGAAATGTTTTTGTAGAAAAAGTGATGAGAAAGACTGTAGCCAGGGTACTTTCACCAATTGTTCCCAATTTTACTTCGGATTGATTCATAAAACCTATTGAAATTAACAACTCAGACAAATTATCATCTTTTAGAAATAATTAGTTAGATCCCAATCCCTTGGCGATCTAACCCTTTACTTCAATTGGAACCCTAATCCCTTAGTAATTCCGCCTGAAAATAAGCATTATGTAGATAAATCCCACGACTGCAATCCATACAAGTCTATCCCTAGAACATGCATGGAGAGTCATCTTTATCTCCTTTCAGGATCAGTATTCCAATATCCCTATTGTGAATCCTGATCCCCAGAATATCATTTCCTATTAGGTTGATCAGATCTAATAGAAATAATATCAATACGCTCAAGATAAAAGATGAAATATATTAATTCAATACATAGAATGATTCAATCCTTGTAGCAATTGTTTACAAAGGGATCATGCCCCTGACTACAGAAATAGATCTAGCCAATCAACATCATGATCGCTGATCTGATTTCAACATGAACTGAAAATAGAAGAAGAAGAATACAAGAACGGAATGACGAACACGAAGAACGCCCTCTTCCTTCAGCCGGATCTAGGTCTTGTGGTGTGTTCTGATCATCTCTTCTGATAGGGTTGAGTCTCTTTTTATAAGAGACTTTGACCTAAAATGTGAAATTTGAATTTCCATCCTTTCGCGCCTCCCACGCTGATGGCGCGGATCTCGCGCTCTCAGCGCGGGACCTTCTGCCAATTTTCTTCTTCCCACGCTCTGAGCGCCATTCCCGCGCTGTGAGCGTGGGATTTTAGATCTTCTTTTATGCATTGATTGAGTCACTTTCTTCTTCTTTTCTGCTGTGAGCGTGAATTTACAAGATTGACCTTCTGACGAAATGTATAACGGAAACCTTACAATTTATTACATAAACGTTTAACGGAAATATTAAAGTATGAATTTATTACAGAAACGTTTAACGGAAAGATTTAATTAAAATAAATTTGAATTCAAATTTCGAATTTAAAATCTGAATTCAATAGTTGCGCGATCCTCTGATGCTGCAAGCGCCATTGCCACGCTCGTAGCGTGGGCCTTTAGTTTCACTTTGTCCTTTTCAGCTCTAATTTGTGCATTTTCCCTATGAAATCAACATAAAATCAGTATATAACTTCAGATTAAGATATTTGACAAATTAACATTGATTTTGCCCTTTTCTTGTATCAGATTAAGTAACATTCTTCCTCTTTTTATCTTAGAATTCCTTATATGCTGATCGCATATCAAATAATTCCCAGATTTAAACGTTGCTGTCCCCAGCAATGTACAAGACTCAATCCAGGAAATAATCAATTAATCCAACATAACATTCCAGAGACACTCTCAGACACAATATGCCATGCATGCCTGACTCAACATCATAAACTCCCAATAATGTCATCAGCTTCTTAGAGATACAAGTCTACATTGGTTATCCCTCACACAGATAAATAATATTCACTCAACACTCAGTGTTTAAGGGTATAATGAGCACTCAATCACTCAAAGTTATAACACTACCATAGGCTTGATCATATTCTCAAAAATTCTTAAAAATGAAGAATCACACACATGCATTAATTGATCAAAAGGACTTCACAGGTTGTAACTTGGCCGGGGTAACAGGGTAGGAATATATGGATAGTAGCTCAAACAACAATGAGATTGAAAAAATGATATTATTTCACTTTAACACATTCAATTCAATGATTTTTGCTCCACTAGCATTCCCACAGAATTTCGGGAATTAATTCCTTTCAGCCACATTTTCTTTACATTCACCCTTTCCTTTCGCTTTTTCCTTTTTCCCCTTTTATTTTAAGGGCACAATTCATTCGCCTTTCTTTACATTGACTTCTGAGGAGCTTACCTCAATTTCTTTGTTCCATTTCAAAACATCAGTGATTCAATCTCAATTAAGGTAAGACAATAGGAGTATGGCTAAGCAATCAACAGGAATTATGAACAAAAAGGCTCAGGCTCAAAGGGGTTAGCAATGGAAAAATTCATATAGGTGGGTTATTTGGCCATGGCTAACAGAATAAAATTTGCCTTTATCATATCAATCAATGCATGAATCACAGAGAAACCAATCAAGTTCTAGAGTATTACAACAGTGAGGCCTCTCAACAAAAATTTCAGTGTTTAGGCTCAAAACCTCACAGTTATGGTATCAATGCAGACTCAAGAAAATTGACTTCAGACATTATCAGAATTCACAATATTAATTCAGACAAACGAGCAATCTAATCTAATTATGCCTATGCAATGTTATGCCAGAAAGTCATACAATATATTCCAAGGATTTATTCATGTACATTAACAAGATGAGCATTTAAACCTGGGATTTGTTCAAAACACACTTTTTTTTTTAATGGCACACCAAATAACTATAAAAATAAATAAGAAAATAAAAAGAGTTAGAATATCTCCCCTGATAGAAGAATTGCAGTTCTAAGATGCAAGCCTACCATTCCCAGATTTAGAGCATTGTTGTCCTCAGCAATAATTAAACCACAAGAAGGAAAACCTGCACAATGGAACAAACAGTGGCATATAGAAGAGACTATAATGCGCACATTAAAACATCAGAGAAAAATATACTAACTAAAATACAAAACAGAAAAATAAACTAATGTACAAAATCTCCGTCAGCAAGGAGAAAAAGTCAAACCTCCATGTCATCCCCCTTAGCAGTGTGGGATGACTCAGCAAATGGAGGATCTGGTGGTATTGGCTGCCTTGGTGTTTGGAGCCACCATTCCCAGATTTGGCCCAAACCATGGAGCCATGTTAGAAACTCTTTGAAGCTTTGATTCTTCTTAGAGATAGAATCTCTATGTCTCTTGTCAAACTTTAGCTTCCGGTGTCTCTTCCAACTCTTATCAAAGAGTTTGATCACCTCTTTTCTCAGTACCTTCTTCATTGTAGGATGACTCCTCCGTTGGGGTTTCTTCTCATGTTTGTCATCCTTCTCATTAAGAATTTTGTTGGTATGAGAAGATGGATCTTTATCTTTTGAATCAGTCTCCTGTTCCTTTAATACTTCAGTCACTACCTTGTTACAAAAGAAGATTTCTTTTAGAGTTTTAGGAGACTCCTTCGATTCCACCTTCATGACACCATCTTTCTTGGCATCATTTGTTTTTTTAGGAACCTTAACCGCCACATTTTGTTTTTCCTTTGAAACTTTAAAACAATCATCTTTGTGAGAAGACTGTTTTAAAGAATTAAAGACATTGATGGTAACGGTCTCATCATTCATCCTTAGCTCAAGCTTTCCGTTTTCAACATCAATCAATGCACGGGATGTAGCTAAGAAAGGTCTACCCAACAAAAGAGGCATTGCAGCTCCTCCTTCCATATCCAACACCACAAAATCAGCAGAAAAAATGAACTTGTCCACCTTCACAAGAACATCTTCTATTATTCCACTCGGCTTCCTTGAGGACTTATCAGCAAGTTGTAAAGATGCTTGAGTAGGCTTCAACTCGGTAATCCCCAAGGAATTGCAAACAGAAAGGGGCATCAGATTAATGCTAGCCCCAAGATCACACAATGCCCGACTGATTTTTGTGTTCCCAATTTCAATAGGGATATTGAAGCTCCCTGGATCATTACGCTTAGGCGGGACCTTCTTGGTAATAATAGCACTACACTCCTCAGTGAGTGTCACCATTTGGCATTCCTGCAGTTTGTGCTTCCTTGACAACAAGTCCTTCATAAACTTTGCATAATTTGGCATGCTAGACAAAGCTTCAGCAAAAGGAATATTGATGTGCAGCTTTTTGAAGATATCCAAAAACCTGTCATAATGCTTATTATAGGCTTCTTTCTTGAACCTTTCTGGGTAAGGTGCTTGAGCCATAACATACTCATGGCTCAACTCAAACTTCTTCTTCTCAACTGGCTTTTCTTCTTCCACAGGTTTTTCAATTTCATTTTCTGGCTCCTTAACCTCCTTAAGCTTCTTCTTAGCTTCCATCTTTGTGTTTGGCTTTTCTGGGGTTGCCACTACTTTCCCGCTTCTAGTTGTAATATACATGCAATCCTCTTTTGGATTGATAATTGTATTACTTGGAAATGTACCTGGAATTCTTTCTGAAAATTGTTTTGCCAGCTGGCCTATCTGATTCTCCAGGTTCCTAATAGAAGCATTTGTGTTCTTGTTGTTGGCTCTGGTTTCTTCCATGAAAGCATTGGTGTGTTGAGCCATCTCATTAGAAGCCTTAGCCATCTGAGCAAAAGCTTTTTCCCACTCAGCAGGCTCACTTTGTTGATTCTGTGAAGGTTGAGCATAATTATTATTAGCTTTAAAATCCATACCTGATCCTTGAGTCCTTCGCTGAAAGTTGTTGTTACCACCAGGGAAATTTTGATTTCGCTGGAAGTTTTATTGTTGTTGAGGACGCTGATCGTACCAAATCCCATTCACCTGTAATTGTTGAAGTGAATCTTCGGATGATGGATTCAGATATTCACTGGATTCATGACTTTCTTGGCATTGGTCACAAATCAGAGGAGTTGTTTGAACCTTTGACACTTGTAACTTGTCAAATTTTTCACTCAAGTTGTCAAACTTCTTAGATAATGATATCACATCATTATCTGTGGATTTTTTCATTGCTCTTTGTGTGGGAACTAGCACACTTTCATTTTCATTTCTTGCAAGCTTTTTGATCAACTCAATAGCCTGCTCAGATGTGCTTTCCCGAATAGAACCTCCAGCGGCACTATTTATTATCATCCTTGTTTCGGGGGTGATTCCATTGAAAAATATCACCATTTTTCTATCATCATCTCCTTCATAATGTGCACATTTCCTGTTTAATTCTTGGAATCTGTTCCAAGTTGCACATAGTGATTCTCCTTCCAACTGGCGAAAGTTTGTTATTTCATTCACCAGCTGATTATATTTCTCCATGGAAAAGAAATGATCAAAGAATTTACTGGATAGATCTTCCCAGTGTCAGAATGCTGTTAGCTGGTTGTCTTTCGATCCACCTCAATGCTTTTCCCTTAATAGCAAAAGGGAACAACCGAAGCCTGATAGCATCTGTAGATACCCCATTGTGTTTGGTGGTATCACAGACCATCAAGAATCGGTCTATAAACTTTGTGGATCTTCATCATCAGCTCCAGAAAATTGAACCCTTTCCACCAAAGAAATTAATGATGGCTTGAGTTCAAAATTATTAGCCTCCACATTTGGCCTGACTATGCTTGAATTGGCCCTGTTGAATACTGGAGTCAAAATTGTATTCAACAGTCTTGGAGGTTGATTGTTGGCATTTCCTCCTCGCCCATGACCAACATTGTTATTTTCGGCCATTTCTTGAAT